>JXCR01138114.1:81519-120273 GCA_002079205.1 Phalaenopsis hybrid cultivar
CCCCCCCCAATTTTCTCCTACGCTTCTTCTATTTGTGATTACCTCCCATTCTGTTTGTGTGCGTGAAACCTCATGTTCCTCCCTCATTTGTGAAAAAAGCCCTCTCCATTTCGTCTCCTTTGTTCGCGAAACAGGAACTCCTCTCCCGTCTCCGCCCACGCCTCTTTCAGTTCTTGAAAGATTCTTCTCGTGTTGGCAGAAGGAAGAAGAAGATAGTGGAAGAAGAAGGTACTCTTCTTGATTTGATTTTGTTGGTTTACGACAGAAGAGAAATATGTTTTTCTCTTGTATGTTTTTCTTCTTCTTCGCTGTATCTCAGTGTAGAGAGAGAAGAGTGAAGAAGTGAAAGAAAGAGTTTGCTCTTGTAATTGGAGATGATCCACTGGTGTAAATTCCTCAAGTAGTAAAATCCTCTGCAACTCCGTGGATGTAGGCAATTTGCAGAACCACGTAAATCTGTGTGTTCCGCTGTGTTGTTTTCTAGTGTAAATTGTGTCGTGCTATTTTATTCGCTTCATTGTTGATCGTTTTAATTAAATATACCACAACAACTGGTATCAGAGCCAATGACTGTGTATGAAGTGAAATTTTTAGGGATCAAGAAGTTCAATGACATAGATTTTGGGTATTAAAGAATGCAGATAAAGGACTACCTCTATTGGAAAAGACTTCATTTTTAGTTATTGGGGAAGAGACCTGAAAGAATGGATGAAGCTGAGTGGAATTTGTTGGATCGACAGGTTCTTGAGGTTATTCGATTGACCATATCAAGGTCTGTTGCACATAATGTCGTCAAGGAGAGGACGACTACAGATCTTATGACAACTCTGTTAGGTATGTATGAAAAGTAATCGGCGTATAACAATGTATATCTGATGAAGAAGTTATTCAAATTGAAGATGGTGGAAGGTACGTCTTTTGTACAACATCTGAATGATTTCAATATTATCACAAATTAGTTATCGTCTGTGGAAATTGAATTTGATGATGAGATATGTGCATTGATCTTATTAGTTTCATTGTCAAATAGTTAGGAAGCTATGAGGATGGTTGTTAGTAATTATGTAGGCAAATCAAAATTAAAATTTGAAGATATGTGTGATTTGATTTTGGCTGAGGAGTTGCGCATTAAATATTCTGGTGAGATCTCAGGTTCGAGTTTGACACTAAATGTTGATTCTAGAGAGAGATCACATGACAGAAACTCAAATAGGGGAGAATCAAAGTCAAAGAACAGAAGCAGGAGCAAGTCAAGGTCTGGTAAACAAGTAACTTGCTGGACGTGTGGCAAAAATGGTCACATAAAGAGGAACTGTAGGAATCCTAGAAGGCGGAGAATGACAGTGCAAATGTGGTAACTGAAGAATCATGATGCACTACTGCTGGCAGTCCATAATTATGTTGATGACTGGATACTGGATTCTAGAGCTTCTTTCCATACAACTTTCCATCAGGAATTGATATGGCATTATGTTGCAGATGATTTTGGGAAAATATATCTGGCATATGGAGAAGCTCTGAACGTGGTAGGAATGGGAGATATTGACATTGCACTTCCAAATAAGAGTAAGTGAACTCCACAAAAGGTCAGACACATTCTTGAACTGAAGAAGAACCTCATTTCTGTTGGGCAGCTTGATGAGTGTGGACATTTAGTAGTGTTCTCAGACAACACCTGGAAGGTTACTAAAGGAGCACTAGTACTGGCTCGGGGTAAGAAAACATGTACGTTATATATGACTACTAGTTTAATTAATAGTGTTGATACTACTGTTATAGAGAGCACAACAGAGTTGTGGCATTGCAGACTTTGCCACATGAGTCAGTGAAGTATGAAAGAACTTTGGTCTAGAGTTAAGCTACCAGAACTGAAGTAAGTTGATCGCGAAATTTGTGAGAGTTGTATTATGAGGAAACAGAAGAATATCAATTTCTTGAAAGGAGGCAGAACGCCAAAGGTAAGAAAGCTGGATCTTGTACACACATATGTGTGGAGACCTTCTCCAGTGGCATCTCTTAGAGGCTCTAGTTACTACATCACATTCATTGATGATCATAGCAGAAAGGTATGGGTTAAATCTGATGTATTCAGTGTGTTCAGGACTTGGAAGGCCATGGTTGAGACGGATACATGCTTAAAGCCGAAATAATTAAGGCCTGATAATGATGGTGAGTACATTGATGGTGGGTTCAAGGAGTACTGTGCAGCTCAAGAAATTAGAATGAAGAAGACCACTCCGAGGACACCACAACAAAATGGTGTTGTAGAGCGCATGAACAGAACCATTAATGAGCGGGTTAAAAGCATAAAATTATACGCCTGACTACCACCTACTTTCTGGGCAGAAGCGGTCAGCACTGCAGTTTATTTGATCAATAAGGGGTCATCTGTTCCATTAAACTGTGAATTACCTGAAGATGACTGGAGTGGGAAAGAGGTAAAATTTTCTCACCTTAAGAATTTTGGTTGTCGTTCTTATATTCTCAGTAATCCTGATGCTCGAAGTAAGCTTGAGGCTAAGTCAAAGAAGTGTTATTTCATTGGCTATGGAGATGAGGCATTTGGATATCGTTTTTAGGATGATCAGGGTCGAAAGATCATAAGAAGTATGAACGCAATTTTCAATGAGAATGTTATGTACATGGACAAGTCTAGTACAGTTTCATAAACAACACAGAAGGAATCTGAGTTAGTAAGATTTGAATATTTACCAAAGGTCACATTGCAGGGTAAAGATGCAGGTGACAAGGAGAGTGAATTCGGGGCATCCACTCCTATCGTTCCACAGTCAGTTTTTAGCAGTCTACCTCTACAGTTGTAGTTCGCAAGTCAGAAAGGGCTAAACGTTTTCAATGGCGTTATTCTTCAACTTTGAATTACATTTTGCTGACATATGGCGGAGAACCTCAAAGTTATGAAAAAAGCTTGCAAGATGAAAATTCAAGCAAGTGGGAGCTTGTCATGAAAGAGGAGATGGATTCTCTACTAGAAAAATAGACTTGGGAGTTTGCAGATCTTCCATTTAGGAAGAAGGCATTACACAACAAGTGGGTGTACCCGATGAAGACTGAACATGATGACAATAAGAGGTACAAGACTAGAATTGTCAGCAGAAACACATATTGATTATTCCAAGATTTTCTCTCTTGTGGTAAGCTTACAACCATCAGAATTGTATTGTCTATGGTGGCTACTGAAGATCTCTTCCTTGAGCAGTTATATGTGAAGACAACTTTTCTTCATTGGAATCTTGAATAAGACATCTACATGCACCAACCTGAAGGGTTCGTGGTACTGGGAAATGAATAACCAGTTTGTAAATTGAAGAAAGCTTATATGTTCTGAAGCAAGCTTCTAGACAGTGGTACAAAAAATTTGATAATTTCATGCACAGTACAGGGTATAGCAGATGTCAGACAGATCACTGTTGATATGTCTGGTATTTTGACAATTCTTATATCATCCTACTGTTGTATGTGAATGATATGTTTATTGCAGGTGCTAATATTGAGAAGATCAATAATCTGAATTAGAAGATGTCAGAGTAGTTTGCAATGAAGGATTTGAGAGCTACAAAAACAAATCCTTGGTATGAGAATTGTCAGAGATAGAGTCAGAGGCATGTTAAGACTCTCTCAGGCTGAGTATGTGAAAAAGGTACTTAGTAGGTTCAACATTGATAAGGCAAAACCAGTTGGCACACCCTTAGGAAGTCACTTCAGACCAACAAGAATCAATCACCCAAGTCAGAAGAGGAACAATATCACATGAGTAAGGTTCCTTATGCTTCAGTTATTGGTTCACTTATGTATGTTATGATTTGCACCAGATCGGATATTGCCCATGCAGTGGGAGTCGTTAGCAGATACATGAGTAATTCTGGAAAGAAACATTAGGAAACAATGAAGTGGATCTTGAGGTACCTAAGATGCTCTGCTAAAACTTGCTTTTGTTTCTCAGGAAAGAGTTCAGAGGTACAGGGCTATATTGATGATAATCTAGCTAGAGACATTGATATCAGAAGAAGTACTACAAGCTATATTTAAATTATTGGTGGCACTGTAGTATCATGTGGCTCTAATCTGCAGAACATAGTTTTGTTGTCTACTACAAAAGCTGAGTACATAATAATGTCAGAGGCTGCAAAGGAAAAGACTTCTTGGAAGAATTGAGCATGAAGAACCAGAAGGGCATTCTCTATAGTGATAGTCAGAGCGTCATATTCCTTGCCAGGAATTCATCATTTTAGTCCAGAACTAAGCACATTCAGATCAGGTATCACTTCATACGGTCATTGTTGGATGACGGACAATTGTTGCTTGAGAAATTTGTGGAAGACAGAATATTGTTGATATGTTGACAAAGGGTGTTACTTTGAAAAAATTGAAGTTGTGTGCAGCTTCAATTGGTCTTATAGCTTGAAGATAGAGACATTGAGTTACAGAGGTGGAGGATTCAAGTTTGAAGAAAAGGTGACACCGTCAGTGGAGGAGATCAGTTTTACGAAGGAGACGTTGTACTTTGTTTACCAGTCTCCAAGTGGGAGATTTGTTGATGTGGAACCTTGTAGAAATAAAAAAAAAAACTTATCGTAACTGCACCCCCTATTTTCTCATACGCTTCTTCAATTCGTGATTACCTCCCGTTCCATTTGTGTGCGCGAAACCTCCTGCTCCTCCCTCGTTCATGAAAAAGCCCTGCCGTTTCGTCTCCTTTGTTCGCGACACTTCATGAACAATTCTTCTCGTGATGGGCAGAAGGAAGAAAAAGATAGTGGAAGAAGAAGATACTCTTCTTGATTTGATCTTGTTGGCTTGCGACAGAAGATAAATAAGTTTTTCTCTTGTATGTTTTTCTTCTTCTTCGGTGTATCTCGAATTAGAGAGAGAAGAGTGAAGAAGTGAGAGAAAGAGTTTGCTCTTGTAATTGGAGACGATCTACTGTTGTAAATTCCTCATGTAGTAAAATCCTCTGCAACTCCGTGGATGTAGACAATTTGCTGAACCACGTAAATCTGTGTGTTCCGTTGTGTTGTTTTCTAGTGTGAATTTTATCGTGCTATTTTATTCGCTTCGTCGTAGATCATTTTAATTAAATATACTACGACAAAGTCCGCACACAGAGCTGTGTAAATGCTCCATATGAAATAATTTCTCGAGAAAGAAACGGTGTGCGCAAGCAGATTTCAAGCTACTCAGTTGGAAAATTTTTTACATAGGGAGTCTGCATACGGTTCCGCGTGCCCACTAATAATAAGCCCCCACTTGTTTATATCGGCCCACCTCATAGGATATTTAAAAATAGAATTTTTTATGACCCGACCTAGATCTTTTTGAAGCTTAAAAAAGGTAAAGCTTTCATGTCGAAGTCATGCGGATCATTTTCGATGGGGGCAGCTACTTTCCAACGCTAAGGTTTATGATGCCCACACGTCATTTTGTCAACACCATTTTCCCTTGCAAGCGACACCCTATTTTTTACGTCATTTTGTCTTGCAGCAGACACCATTTTTCGACGTCATTTTTCTCTTGCAACCGGCAGGTAACCTCTTGAAGATTATAAAAATAGTGATTTTATGTATGAAATGAAGGTGATTTATCTTTCAAACAAAGAAACACATGCGCTGGAAATAGATGTGAGTTTTCATATGTTTTTTTTTATTTTTGAGGATTTGTTTTTCATCTATTTTTGAGGTGTTATACTTGGTTGTTTTAGTGGTTTTATGATGTTATTATTAGGTTTAGTGGTTTTTGAGTTGTGTTATGAGGTGTTTTTAAGGTTTCATGTAGGTGTTATCAAGGTGTTATTTGAGTGAATTTTTTGAAAGTTAACAAAGCCTTATTATGAAAACTTTAAGATTAGCATTATTTTGCAGTTTGGTGAGAGTGGAGATAACTCTATCGAACCATACGTGGACAAATTACTTCACATCATTCACACCAAAAAAGAAACATATAAAGTATGTTGTGCTTATGCTCATCATATCGGATTTATCGTTCACAATGAGCACACTAGTTTTTTGCTTAATTTGAGTAATATTAAGACAAAAGATTTTATTTGTGGCAAAACATGTTTCAAGAAAGAGTTAAAGATCACTGAGACTGTTTAATACACAAAAGCAAATACAATGACTGGTTGTCCAATAATGATTCAATACACATTTGATGGTCAAATCAGTTTGGTAGTTAAAAATTTTATAGAAACTCATAACCACTCCTTAACAACCCTTGGTGATAAACACATTTTGCGCTCCAATAGAAAGATAAGTGAAATCAATACAGATGTGCTCATATCTATGACACCATTAGTTACAAGAGCTACAGATGCATTTCAATTTCGTGCTACATATGGTGAGTGAGTGGAGAACCTGGAATGTATTAAGCAAGATGCCTTTAATTTCATTCAAAGAGAGAAAAGATTTAGAATTAAAATCGGCGATGCC
This sequence comes from Phalaenopsis hybrid cultivar, assembly GCA_002079205.1. Taxonomy (NCBI): domain Eukaryota; kingdom Viridiplantae; phylum Streptophyta; class Magnoliopsida; order Asparagales; family Orchidaceae; genus Phalaenopsis; species Phalaenopsis hybrid cultivar. The sequence goes on from JXCR01138114.1 coordinate 87,963, forward strand.
AATTCTCTATTGCAGTTGTTCGCAAAGAGACGAACTGAGAACAATATATTTATGTGGGACCTCAAAATAGATGATAGTGGTAGGCTGGTGAAACTTTTTTGGAGTGGCAGTACATTCATGCTTGATTATGACTGTTTTGGTGATGTTATTATTTTTTATACCAGTTATAGATTAAATAAATATAATTTGTGCTGTGCTTCTTTTGTTGGTGTTGACCATCGTTGGAAAAATGTTCTCTTTGGATTTGGATTCTTGTCAGATGAGACGATTGATTTGTTTAAATGACTATTCAAAGCTTTTATGTGTTTCATGGATGACAAGCATCTGATAACAATATACACTGATCATGATCAAGCAATGACTAGAGTCATAGAAGATATTTTGCCAAATACACAACATAGATGTCAGTGACATATATACATAAAATTTTCGTCAAATGTTTACTATGAGGTGGGGATTAAGAAAGTAACTGATCTTTTCTATAAATGTATGAGTAAATGTAACTCTGAAGAGGAGTTTGAAAATACATGATAGGTGATGATTGAGAAAGGAAATATACATGAAAACGTTTAGCTAGATGATATGTAGAACATTAGACGAAAGTGGTTTATAGTTTTTAATAAAGAAATTTTTGTAATGAGAATTTTATCAACAAAAAAAAAGAGTCCACCAATAATATTTTTCATGATATCTTAAAGCCCACAAATTCTACTACCGATTGTTTTTTGTCCTTAAAAGTACATGAGAACATGAAGGTGGAACTAGAAGGATGATGATTTCAAGTGCGATCAATTTGTAATTACTCTCATCGCCAAAAGCAACCAAATATTGAGGCAGACAACTTCTTTTACTCAAGAAAGCTGTACTCAATGTTTGAGGAAGAATTTATGTACGGATCATGTGATCTCCAATTGAAATCATTTGAAAATTATTATTCTGAATATTTCATTAAGAATTTGGATGATCACTTCACAAACACGCCTTGGGTTGTTAATTTTGACAAGTCCAGTTCTGAGATTAAGTGCAGCTGCAGAAAATTTCAAATGAAGAGTCTACTATGTGCTCACTCTCTACGAGTCTTCAACTTTAAACATATAAAGAAGAGACCAAATAAATATCTCTTATTGAGATGGTTTGCCAATGCAAAAAGGGAAACAATTATGGATATAATCATCTTGAGGAGGCACAAATGTGGAATGCCAATTCAAGCAACCTCATATTTCACACATGTTCAAAATTTTACATATCAAATTAGTAATATAACACAAGGGAATGAAGAAGCTGAGCAATTCATGTTTGACTCATTGAAAAAATTATCATAGGATGTTGATGGCATAGTAAGTTGGAGAGGTTCTCAGTCCAAGCAACAACCACAAACGAATAAAAAACCAATGAATAATGAATATAACTGAATGACCTAGCCAAGAGGCGCCTAAGGGAATATCTAATTCCAGGTTAAATGGATGTTGAGAGAAGAACAAGAGAGCAAAAAGTATATTCCTTCTATATTGATGTGAGTTTTATTTTTTAGATAACAATAAGTTTTGCTAACACTTACCATGGTACACAGGAAAGTAAAAAGAAGCTTCAACCAACCAAGAACTAGAACTCGCCCATGTGATCCAAACTTGTGTTCAATACCTGATTTTCTCACACTGATCGATATATAATGGAAAATGATCATCATTATGTTTTGCTTTTTCTAGTTATTTGTTTTTTGTGGTGCTACCCTCCATAAACATTCACTCGTGATTATTCCAACATTGCATAGTTGGTTTACACCACAACCCAAGGAATCATATACCAAATTGATGGATTCCATATATGAGATATAATGTTCAACACAAACTATTCAATCCCATTATTTTTTTGTGGAATAATGCGTAAAAAATAAGTATATTAAATCTAACAATGTTGCTGGCATTAGTAATGCAGTTTTTATTTACATTTGGTTTTCCACAATAGATTGCATCTATTTTATTTAAAAATTGCATAATTACATAAATAATTGGGATCAATTGTGGCTCCAGTATCTGCAAACTGACTAATAATTGGTTAAAGATGGTTAAATAGTGATAAGAGTGATGCGATGAAATTTTTTTCACTAGATGTTAGAATCCTAAATTGGTATGAATGTAAATGCTCCTAAAATGCTGCAAGAACCCCACAATAACCCTCAATTACACTGTGTGGTGAACCACTCCAGTAGTCTCCGTAGTCCTGCTTCAATAACGTCCACAAAACAACTGGCATAACGTCAAAATAACCCCTCAATTACACCGCGCGGTGAACCGCTCCAATAACATACGTGGTCTCGCTTTAATAACCTCTGCAGAACAAGTCCAATAAAGCCGAAGTAACCCCCCAATTACATTGCACGGTGAATCGTTCTAATAACCTCTGTGATCCCGATTTAATAACATCTGAAGAACAACTCCAATAACGTAAAAATATCCCCTTAATTACACAACTCAGTGAACCACTCCAATAGCCTCCACTGTCTTGTTTCAATAACCTTCGTAGAAGAACTCCAATAATGCTGAATTAAACGACCAATAACCTTACAATTACACCACGCGGTGAACCAGTCCAATAACCTACACGATTCCGATTCAATAAGCTCCACAAAACAACTCCAATAACGTCGAAATAACTCTCCAATAACCATCAATCATACCACACGGTGAACAACTCTAATAACCTATGCTGTCCCACTTTAATAACCTCAGCAGAACAACTCCAATAACACTGAAATAAACCCCCAATAACCCCCAATTACACCGCGTGACAATCCGCTCGAATAACTTCCATGGTCCCACTTCAATAACCTCTGCAGAAACAACTTAAATAATGCCGAAATAATCCCACAATAACCCCAAATCACACAACGCGGTGAACCACTCCAATAACCTCCGCGATCACACTTCAATAACCTCAACATAACAACTTCAATAACGCTAAAATAAACCCCCAATTACACCACGATGAACTGCTCCAATAACTTCCGCGGTCCTGCTTCAATATCCTCCGCATAAACTCCAATAATGCCAAAATAATCCTCCAGTAACCTCAATACATCGCATAATGAATTGCTCCAATAATCTTCACAATTCTACCTCAATAACCTTCTTAGAACAACCCCAATAAATCTGAAATAACCGTAATGACCTCCCAATTAGACCGCACGGTTACGCTCCAATAACCTGGGCGGACCGATTCAATGAGCTGTGCAGAACTACTCCAGTCACTTATTCGTCTTCCAACGTATCTGGCTCTCTTTGCATGCTTCTTTTCCAGTCAATTACTCTCTCTACTCTATATATCTCCGTCTGTCCACTCCGAACGCTCTCATACCTCTCCCTAATGGAAGGCATGGAGGAAGTGGTGATTATCGGAGCAGGAATTTCAGGACTGGCTACCGCCCTCGGGTTATTTCGGCGAGTTGTCCTGTACTCCCATAAAGATTATTGAATTTTATTAGCTTCAGTGATTATAATCTGAAGCTTATGATTATCTTTAGTTCTGAACACCGATTTCTTATCTGATCTGTGTCTTCTGTCTGACCAGAAAGGGGATTAGAAGCGTGATCCTGGAATCATCTGAGTCACTGAGAGCATCGGGCTTCGCTCTCACCTTATGGGACAACGCATGGAGAGCCCTCGATGCCCTAGGTGTCGCCAACTCCCTGCGACAAAATCACCTCTCCCTCCAACGGTAACCTTCTCATCCCGGATCCTAATCACACGCATTTCGTTATCTCGTCATCATCTATTTCGGATCTAATCTCGCAAATTGTTTTGCGTAGAATCGTTGTAAACTCTGCGGATTCTGGAGCCATGACCGCTCAGATCCCTTTTTCTGCTGCGGGCAAGCGGTTAGTGTTTGATTTCAAGAGCCGGAGACTGTTTGTTTCGACATAGCACAAAACCAAATAGCATCTGATATTGGTAAGTATATTTTAATGAAAAGTGGATCGCAGAGGTGTTGATCTTGGCTTTTGCTTTGTTACAGAGGAGAGCGTGAAGTGCGTTGCTTGAGGAGAAGCTTGCTGCTTGAGGCTTTGGCAAAAGAACTGCCTCCGGGGACGATAAGGTACTCTTCCAGAGTGGTTGGAATAGAGGAGGATTGTTACTTGATGCTCTTACACTTAGCTGATGGGTCGACTCTCAAAACTAAGGTGACTTTGTTTGTGTGCTTAATATAACTCAGCTTGCGCTTGCATATAAGTAAAAGGATAAATTGTTGGTGCATTTACATACATCCCACGCAATTCCTAGGTTTTTTATATATCTAACGCCTAAAGTTTATTTTTTAGAATTATACCACCCAAATAATTTTATTGCATATAAAAAATACCAACATTTTAACTTTCAAATGGTAAAATAATCTTTTTCATGCACAGGGAATGTATGTAAAAAGTGAAGTTTAGGTGTTAGATATGTAAATACAGAGGAATTGAGTGGTATGAATGTTAATCTTCCTAAATTGTTTGATTTCGCAGCGCGCGATTTAGAGCCTCTTTTGGTTTCAAGTAGGATTATTAATTCGGATTTACAAACCTTGAGATTATATAAAAACTGAAAATCATTTGATATGTCAACTATTAGATATTTGTAAATTTTGATGAACTGTTTGGTTGTTTGTTTCAAGTTATAATATTGTTAGAGGGAGAAATTATATATTAGTTAAATCTTGTGAATGGGGGGGATTTAATAAATCCTAATTTTGACTAATAATAAAGTTGATTTTATCAAAATTGTAGAATTCAAAGTCCAAAATTTTTGTTTAGTAATATTTAAGCAGTACTTGCTTAGATTCAGCCTAAAATAAGATACCAAGCAATCCCTTAGAAATGTGAGACATGGAGAGTATAAGATTTGATTTCATGTCAACTAGTTATTCAATGCAATTAGGTGTCATAAATGGCTAATGAAGAATTAGTGGATGATACAACTACTAAGTTGAGAAGATTGATGACTTATGGAGCTATAAATATTTGAGGGATCATGAAGCGAGGCATACTGGTTTAATAAAGATCTGTAAAGGCATTGATTGTTCATTTGATGCTAAGGTTGATGATTAAATATTATATTAATTTTTCTTGAATCGATTCGAGATCAAAATTTTAGCTCATATCGATCTTCTAGTTGTAATCTTGCTATGTATATGTGTGCACGCCCACGCACACATACCCACACCTGCACAAACTTAAACACATATAAGCACATGTGCACATGCAAATTGATATATAAACGTGTGTGCCCCCGTGCATGCATAAACATGTCTACATGTATGCATGTGCACGCACGCACGCACACACACACACACGAGCGTGCACACACACACATTTGTACATATATATATATATATATATATATATATATATATATATATATACAACAATGGATTAGTTCTTGTTGGCTTGATTTTGATTCAAGATGGTTTAAATTAAACCAATTCAACTTGAGATAGATCAAAGTTCATTTTATTAGGGCCATAAGCTGATTTCAAGCTAGCTAGCATATGTTGAAGTTAATTGGGAGTTGAAATTAAAATAACTTGTTCTTACTCTATTTGGAGATATCTGAAACTATTACTAAAGTATAATAGATGAAACCTTTAAATTCATATCCTTCATTATACAACTTCTACAAAACAATTGATGGTGTTCAAAAAAATTCATTCGCGGGAGATTGATCGTTAACTCTTAAGCAAGGCAGATATTTATTAAGAAGCATGTGATTTTTTTGTTTTACTCTAATAGGTCGTCTGGAAATTATTTGGATGCTGAAATATCCTTGGTTGATGTTTGCTCATCCTTCTATGTTTAAAACATATTTAACCATTTGTGCATCAATCTCAAATTTTATATTTTAAGATACCTATTGTAAAGTTGCATCCAGGTCTTGCTGGGGTGTGATGGAGTGAACTCAGTAGTATCAAAATGGCTTGGACTTAGCAAACCATACTTCTCTGGTCGTTCAGCCACAAGAGGCTTTGCAGTGTTTCCTCAAGGGTATGGCTTCAAGCATGAAATGTTGCAGTTTTTTGGAGAAGGCTTTAGGTTTGGGCTTTTGACCTGTGATGAAAAGTGCATTTATTGGTTCTTTACTTGGACTCCCACTAATCAAGGTAAGCTACAACAACAACAATAACAATGACAACAAAATCTTTATCCCACTAAGTGGGGTCGGCTACATGAATCCTTTTTCTCCATTGCGTCCTATTTAGTGTCAAATTTTCATTTAATTTTAATAAATTAAGATCATTTTTTATACAATATGCCCAAGTTTTCCTAGGTCTACCTCCTGCCTTTCTTAACATAAGTCGAATCAAGGTAAAACTAGAATGATCAAATTTTTTTCCTCCATGTGCTAGCGATTAGGTATTCTTCATTTTATTATCATCATTAATAGCTATATCTAAGATATTTATAGTTAACTTTACGAAATAACAACACTTGGGTTGGACTTTATATCTTATTTGCAACACATTAAGATTCCCCAAGTAGGCTCATCTTGTTATGTTAGAAAGACCTAAGCTAATTTATAAGAAATTCACTTTGGACAAGCTTTTAGTAAAATAGAGTTATGAAATTATTTATAACCTCTTTTATGACCTTTCCATATTTTTTGACCTTTGGTTTCTCATAATTAATTCTAACCCTCATTATAACAATTAGGATCTTAGTGGACACCATTTAGAGTGTTTTCTCAGTTCAAAATCTTCTCAGGTTTGAGAATTATCCACTTGAAATACTTTTGCGCTAATTGACTCCACCTTTTCCCTCTCTTGCAACTCGATGCCAGGTTGATCCATTTTCTTGGTCTATTGAAGTCATCTTATTGGACCCTTGACTTCTCAGTGTTCTTTCAATGAATCCTTTTGAGAAGCTCTCTTGATTGCTTGCCTTGAGAAGGCACATTTTATAGACAACTTATTCTGATGGTCCATTAGTTTTCATTCACATATCTGCCTTGAGAATTTGTCTCACTTTTTGAGTTATTCTTGAGAAATTTATCTCTTTTGACCGCCTCTGAATGTTGCCTTAGGTACTCGTTCTTTTCTACGGTTTCCCAAGATAAATTGATTTTTAGTGCCTTTTTCGGGGAAGTTGTCTTTGTCAACTTCCTTAAAGAAGCTAGCCTCACTATGTTCTAATTTGCCATTTTTCAAAATCCTCCTAAGAATTCTACCTTCCAGCGCTTTGGCAGCATCCATCGAAAGAATATTTCTCATTTGTCAATTTTTTTCACTTCTTGACAATTTATTCTAATTACCCACTCATTGACATTTTTTTTTTCTGATGTAACTAACCTCCTCCTGGGAATTGTCTTGATTGGCTTTCTTATCTCATGAACCATCTTAGATTCTTAGGTTTTCGTCAACTCTTGGTAGAATATTCTTTTGAGGCTTCATAGTTGGATATTTGCATGTTACGTATTGACATGCCATCATGAGTACTTCCAAAATGGAATAGTATCAATACAAATTTTGATTTTCTCCTTGGAGTTAGTTTGCAATGCAATTGAAAAATGATTTTCTCTTGGAAGATGGATCTTCTAGTGCACCCTTAGGTGCCTTTTAGAGGCTTTTAAAAAGGGTGAGAGGGCCTTTTTATGCATTATTACACTTTAAAATTCTTGGATTCCTCTCTAGCCTTTGAAATCCTGGCTTTAGTGCTCCTAACTCTTGGTTCTTGGTCTTCTCTTAGTGCGCCTCTAAAATATATTTACTTTTTTCCACATTCCTTTATTTTCTCCTTACTCCTAAACTCTGAGAAACTTTTCCATTATCTTCTGCTTCTTCTGGAACTCTCTACTTTTTCTGTTTTTGCACTCTTGCTTGAGGCTCGCTAGGAACATGAGCTATACCCTTTGGATCTCTTTAAAACTTATACCACAATATAACCGCATCGTCACTTTCCTTGTCAACCTCTTCCAAGCTTTTGTCGTATCCTCCACTTAACAACCTTCTTTTTACTCAATCACCATCCATGATAGTAAGCTGGGTTGGACACCCCTTTCCAAGCTCTGAGATTTCTGCTGGTCTTCTCTGAGATACTATTTGGAGGCGTGACTTTATTATTTTGGTTAAAGAAATCTTAATCGATATGTATCCTAGGCCACTTTTGGCGTTGTTCTGCTCATAAGTATATCTATCCTAATGATTACTTGTCAAAGCCACGTGAAGCATTCACCAATGTCATCAATGGGTGTATTATCGACCATAGTTCGTATAGACTCTATGCCTTTTTAGCTTGAGGCTTTGATCTAAAGTTCTTAGGTCAGGCCTCACACACTCTTGCGCACTGGATAACTTGTGGCCAAGTGACGCTATGATCATCTAGTAGTACCCAATAATTCCAAGCTTTTGTCTTATTCTCCATTTAACAACCTTCCATTTACTTCCCATCTGTGAGTATGGTCGGTTGGCTGCCATTTTCCTAGCCTTTAGGATTTTTATTGTTTTCCTTCTAGATATCATTTGGAGGTTGGCTTTATTACCAAAGTGTAGGAGGTTAAAAAAATCTTACTCGATGTGTATCCTAAGCCACCTTTGGGATTGTTCTGCTTATAAGTATGTCTATCATAATGAGTGCTTGTTAAAGACAAGTGAAGGATTCGCTGATGTCATTGATTAGGTATATTGTCCACCAGAGTTCATATAGATTTGTTTTCTTGGCTTTGGGTGTTATGTAATTTTTAGGTGATGCCTCATGCATTTTAACACATTGGGTGTTGCAAGCACTGCCCTTAAAATTGTTTAACTTTTAGGTATTCCCTCTTTTTTGAAGGCTGTCCCTGACTTTTCTCTGAGCCATGATGTTGACTCAAAGGATAAATTAAAATTAATTTTAAATCATTGTGTGCTAAGGACTTTGTGATGTACTTTGGATTTTTCAATGTCTGCAAAATTAGCAATTATTTTCTTTCAGAAAGCTAGCTGACAAGGGAGTTCCGGGAACATAGCCACGGTCTGACTAGCGCTTGTGGACCAAATTGGCCCAAGTTGGGTCCCCGTTGAGGAGTCAATAAGTCTTCTTGGGCCACTCCTAGTTATCCTATTATTATATATTTGTTTTCATCGGAGTTTAAGGTTAGTTTTTCGTGAGTTTTCTGTCAGGACAGTCATTGGTGTCCATGTTCTTTTCTAGGGCTGTATCTGAAGTCTAGAAGGTGCTCTGGATTTGACTTGTCCTAAATGTTTATCTATTGTTCTGTACTCCTCACCACCCCTCCTTGCCACCACCATTGTTGTGGTTGCTTCCGCCATTTGGAAAACAACCTCTTTGCTGTTTTCCTGTAACTGACCATCACTCCAAGCCCTTCTAGCCGCCTCCAGCTTGCTTCCGGTCACTCCCGCCACCTATCTACTTGTTTCTGCCCCTTTCCAACCACCTCTAACCTACTGTCGCTCTCTTCTATCCGCCTTCAACTTGCTGTTGCACCTTCCAAACACCTCTCACTTACTTGCTTAGCCTTCCAACTACCTCCACTGCTCCGAACGCCTCACTGTTGTCCACTAACCAACCAGGTTTAGTTATTATGTCTCCATAAACTGCAATACCATTGCCTTCTACCTCAGCCTTATTTGAGCTCGTGTTAAGTCTTTTTATTTTCTAGTTCCAAGTGTCTCTGAGTGTCTCTAACAAATTGCTTTCTTTAGTGTTGTGATGACTCTCAATTATTGGATTAAGGCAATGGTCTAACTGTAATTTTATTAACTGTTGTTAAAAAAGGAAAGAAAACTTCTTATTGGTGAACCGGTCTACTTGGAGAAGACTCATTAGTTATAAATAAGGAGGGATGCATGTTGAGAGGGTTCGAAGAGAAATGAAAACAATTTGTTAGAGTGAGGTAAGGAGAGGTTTTATGACACTGAGGCGAGGATCTTGGGAATTTTGTACCTGGTTGATGAGAGAGAGAGAGTATGGAAAGAGAACTCATCTCTCAGTGATAAAGTTGTGTAATCTTGTTGATTGCCTTAGTGAATTGGTGTTTATTTTCTTCCCGTGGATGTAGGTCTTATGGACCGAACCACGTAATCTTGGTGTTCTTGATTACATTCTTGTTTTCTTGTTTTCTTGTTCTGTGTTCTTTAAACTAGTATTTGGTTCTTTGTGTTGCTTTGGTTAGTTTCTAATGCAGGGTGATTGGTAGATACACTAAAATCTAGTGTGGTTTGGGTTTAACTCCGTTTTCACTAATCATAGGTTGGGTTCAACAACTTGGAGCCAAACTCAACAAATCAAATTCTTTCTATACGTTTAAAGTCCTTGAAATATTACTAGATTCCTACTTTGCTGTGTGACGTGTATGTTCAGCTAGTGGCATTGGGAATTAAGAAAGGATGTTGGCAGGAATAGGAGATTCAGGGAATTCACTCCTAAGTATTTCATCCACACGCTTTCAAGTCATCTTTGGTCGTTGACTTGATTTATCCAATTTCAATTACATGGCTCTCCTAATCACACAAATTTGAACTTGATTTTGTAAATTTGGAAATCCATATAGCTTGCATTATTTCAGTCTTTCAGGCATAACTTTTATTTATTTATAGATTTCTCCTAGGATACAAGGATATACAATGTACTCTTGTTATTGATGCAATAGGTAGGATTTATTTAAAAATAATGTGACTAATACTGTAATAATAATGGGTTAATAAAGTAAATTATATTAATACTATATGTTACGGGCAAAATCTTTTGGAGTGCTAGATTTGAGGTTTAAGAGTGTAAAGAGACTTGTACCTTGGGCCTTGAAGGTGGGACATCCCAACAACGAAGAGAGTGATGAATGAATACCCACAAAAAAGAGAGTTGACATACAATAATTATGAATAACATTATAAACAAAAAGGGGTAAATTTTATTTTATAAATTAGAGATAAGCACAGATACAACTGAAAGTGATAATAATAAGACACTAAATAAAAATAATTGAAATTACAATGAATAAGCCAAACTACTCGGACTCAAAAGAAATACAATAAGTGATACATGGTGGAGATTATTATTTTTGCTTTCTATTTCATTTTGTCGACTTTAGATCTTGAAAGATTTCTCTCCATATGATTGGATACGATATTTAAAGAATAATATCCACCCCAAGGTGGGGCATGTCAACAACACAGAGTGTGATGAATGAATACTCACAAAAATGAGAGTTGATATACAATAATATAAATAACATAATAAACAAGAAGGGATAAATTTTATTTTATAAATAAGAGAGAAACATGGATACAAATGAAGTGATAATAAGAAACTAACTGAAAAGAATTGATAATGCAATAAATAAGCAATACTACTCGAAATCAAAAGAAATACAATAACTGATACATGGTGGAGATTATTATTCTTGCTGTATGTTTCTTTGTGCCCCACCATATATCTTGAAAGATTTCTATCCATATGATTGGATGCAATTTTTGAAGAATAATATATCACTCTAAGGGGAAGAAATGTTAATAGATCTATTCACTCAGATGATGAAAATCTTTAAGCTTTATGGTCTACGTGAACCAGAAGTATTTCCCCTATCTTATGACTATAAGATAATGCTTATATTATTTTGGGGTATGATATCCCAACAAGGGCAAGCTACAGTTGATTCCATTTCTAAAGCTGTGAATTCTAAAGAAAACTCTCGATTAAAATATTGACTCATGTGCTCAGATTTCAAGGCTGAATTTTGAAAGTTAGGATTCCAAAGGAGACGAATGAATTCAAGTTCAAAATTTTAGAAGAATTAAGCTCAAATGTTGGGACTTACAATCCAAGGACAGTTTGTCATGAAAAGGCCTTGAAATAGAGATTTGATCATCATATGGAGGAAGATTTACTTGAAAGACTGAGTCTTATTGATGATTAGGAAAATGTGAGTTAAGGTCACAATGAAATCAAAGAATTTAAAATGGGTGGTTGGATGAGTTTGACTGATTAAGAAGGTCATGTTTTGAGGTATAAATTTGAAAACAGCTTTGAAAGTTTGATTTTGAGTAGTTTGTGAATTGAAAGGATTCATAGAGCGAGGAGGTAGAGTCGGGTATGAAAGATTTCCAAGTGATGGTGAAAACCTTAACTTTGACATAAGCCTAAATTCTACGGGGAGACTAATGGGTGGACCGCTCTAAAATTTAAGAATAACGTATCCAGTAAAGATGCCCATGACTTTCCATCGTCCTGAATGCATTGATATCCTTCAACTATGAACTAGCCTTATAACTAGAAATCTCTACTTAACGGCATAACGATGGCAAGTAGAGGGTTCCTTAGCTAAAGGTGTTTAGTAATACATTCGTCAATAATATAGTTTTAGGGGGTTATTTCATCCTAGGGCACTTACATAGTTTTATAGGGTAAGACTGTTTGTTTTATATGTCATAGCCCTTCATACTAGTTATGAGTACCTAGTAAATTAATCTAAGACTTTTAGATTAAACTAATCTGGGGCATGCGTGACCCTTGGTTTTGTTTTTGTGTTGGCTAACCTAAGTTTTCAAGGTTGATCTACTTAGATTTGGTTTACATGATTTAGAGTTGATGAATTTTAATTTATTTTTGGAATTTGATACTTAATTTGTGATTTGTTTTGATTTCTAGTTTGTTGGTCATGATGAAAATCAAAGTTCTTTTAAGTTTAAAATTTTCCATTTTTGGTTTTCTATGTTGGTGTCGTCCATTTAGTTTTGTCATTGAGTTTGGTTCTTCGTGTTTGAAGTTCTATGTCACTTGCAAGCTTATATGATTCAATTCCTTTTAAAGCTTCAAATGGTTTAAAGGCTTTGAGTTGCTCGAGTTTTAAAAGGTTTACTTTGGAAGTTTAAATCTTTGAATTATTTTTTAGTTTAAGTGTCTTAATATGTTATTTAATTTAAGTGTTTAAGTGATCTTGAGTTTTTATTTAATTGAAGTGATAGGATTAACTTACTTTGTTTAAATATTTTAATATTTTATTTCATTTTAAATTAAGTAATTAAAGTATTTTGGTTCAAGTGTGTAAGGTGATTAGTTTAAGTGCTCAAGTTATTTGGTTTAGATGGTTAGTTTGTGCGGTCTAGGGATGTAAAGTATTTGATTTAAGTTATCTAAGAATATTTTTAAAAGTTTTTTATTTTAAAAGAGTTTTTAAAATTATTTTTAAATTATTGTTAAATTATTTATTATTAATATTCGTAAGTTGTCTTAAAATGTTGAATTTTTAAATTATTCTTAAATTATTTTTGAAGTTTTTAAATGCTTTAAGTTGTTTTTTAAGTTTTTTTAAATTTATTTTTTTAGTTTTTAAGTTAATTATGAATTTATTTTAAATTTATTTTAAATTTTTTTTAAATTATTTTGAATTATTGTTAAATTAAATTTAAATCATTTTCAAATTAAGTAGAGGTTATTTAAATTATTTAAAATTTTTGAAAGTTTTAAGTTATTCTTTGATTGAAGAGGCCGTCGTCTTTCTTCTGCATTCCACAGACAAAGAAGCTGAAGAAAATGCAAGCATAATGAAGGAGTTAATTCTAAGTAAAATGCGCAAAACAAAGTTGCCTGAGGAAATCATTGCAGTCATAGAGAAAAGTGAAATAAGCGAACCGGTCTCCTCTCCACTGAGATACAGATGGCCTTTTGATCTACTTACTGGAAATATCAGCAAAGGCAATGTTTCTGTTGCTGGAGATGCACTTCACCCAATGACCCCTGATATTGGCCAAGGAGGATGCTCTGCACTTGAAGATGCCATTGTTCTTGCTCGAAGCTTAGGCGAAGCTCTTCTTGCAGGAAAGCATTGTAAGACTGAGGAAGAAGAGTATGGGATCATTGAGAGGAGCTTGAGGAAATATGCTAGGATGAGGAGATGGAGGAGTTTTGATCTCATTGCTACTGCATATCTTGTGGGTTTTATACAGCAGAATGAAGGAGCAGTCATTAGATTTTTGAGGGATAAGTGCTTGTCTGGGATTTTGTCATGGATCATGCTCAAGAAAGTTGAGTTTGATTGCGGCAGGATTTGAATGCTCTTTGTGCTTCTTCGAGTTTGGCCTTGCTAGGCCTTGCTACCTTTGCAGGTTTGTTTAGATCTAGTACTTGAGCTTTGATATTTACTTGTATAACATGCAAATATTTGACATATCATTGAAATTAGCATTTTTTTATTAGAATAAAGTTCTGCATTTCATGTGAATATGTTAATGTGATTGGGAGACAAAAATGTTATATGAGTAAATATCAAAATTTAGATATTACATATGCAAATGCATGAGAATTGTGTGGTATTAATATAAATCCCCCTTTTCTTTCTTGTAGCATGACACCTACAAACATTAGGTTTGTATGTAATTTATGAAAATTAATCCTTATCTAGTTACTTTTTTTTTTGGGTAAGTCACAGAGAATGCTATGATTCTAAGTTTGAAGATTATATGAAATAATATATGGAAAGATAAAATCAAGAAGAAATTAATTATTAGTCTCCTATGGGAAGATAGTTTTTTATAAGGTTAAAAATATGGCTTATATTTATATATTTTTATTAGGCTGAGACAAAACCTTATGCAAAAAGAATAAGGAATTTGCATATGTAATTATGATTTTTTTTTGCTATTTTTAAATACATAAATGTATGCTTATAATTAGTTATAAAGTGTTTTCCAAACAATTTTCAGAGATCCCAAGCTCCATAACACATTGGACCACATCTGATTTTTAAATACTTGTGTAACTAACACCACATTCCTATGTTCTAAAAAAACATATTTTAATTAGAGATCATCATGTATTCAAACATGATGATGGATGATATATTCCTATCAACACTTGGATATGGGATCAAGAATACCATCCAAAAAAATGAATTTGTGATCAAGTGATGTACTAAGAAGAAAGGCAACAATGAGTCAACTCATTTGAGGTGGCATGTAAGTTTCCCCAATTTCATCCTCATTTCATTTAGTGCTTGTTTAGAATCTTTATTGACTTCATTTGAAGGAACATTAAAGTGTATGCATAAGATAACAACCTCATTCAAATGTAGTTTCCTAACTCCTCCAAAAATTTGGAGCTCAATAAATATATAAAAAATCTTTATTTTTTCAAGCTTAATCTCGAACTGAAAGATGAGTACTATTATTATCTTCATTTGAGTAATTAGTTTAATATTCGACAACTATAAACTTGAGCATCAAAAAGTTAGTGCCTCAAGTAATCCTAGTTAGTTGCCAATCAATTGCGCACATTTGTAGTATTATTCATAAGTTTATTTGTTGTTTTCATCCAAGATGATCCCAAAAATGAAGAATCGTAACTAATATCTTTCTATAGGAGAGTGTTTCAAAGAGATCACTTGTAATGGATAATTTAGCAACAACTTCACTTCTTGCATGTATTAATCTTCTTAATTTTCTATTCTTTATTCTTCTCCAAGTGGGGTGCATAAGAAGATTCAAATGTAGCTTTGCACTTCTAATACACCTTTGAACTAATGAACAACATTAAAAGGACTTTCTTGTGAGTACATTTCTTGATTTTCTCTATATCTTCAAGATGAGATAAATTTAAGGCAAGGTCTTTTGAAGGAGGTCATAAAATACTCGTAGAATAGAGGAAGATAATGTATTGATCGACTATCAAATTTACATAGTCCAATATAATCAATGTAATAACTCATCATATTATTAATTTCATTGCCTTTTTCTTTCATAATTTTCTTAAAACTATAAAAGAATAGGTGAAATATATGCCCATCAAAATTTGGCTAAGCTAAGTTAGGTTGGTCTCATTGACATCAAATAAATCAAGTTAAAGCAAGTAGGCATTTAAAAATGGTTAAATCATTATAAATAAGTCATCATATTTGTGTTGGCTATTCAAACAAGTTTAGATAAATAATGTTATTTGACATATTTCTTCTATACTAACTATTGTCACTATTTAACTTTATTAAGGCAACTCATTCAAATTATCATATGAAGTCAACAAAGACTTCATTAGAATTGGGCAAAACTAAGTTAAATCATATATTTTGTTAAATAATATCATTTAATTTGATGTAATTAAAAGTCAAAATTATATATTAATATGAACAAATCTCTCAAATATCATAATTTTATTTTAAAAAGTTATATAGATCAAACTTTTTCATTGACCTAATGTTAGAAGTTAAGTTCAACAAATAAGAGGCATCATAAGTGTATACTTTAACATTTTGGCACATGTTAAAGTGAATTTGAAAGTACACCTAATTTGATTATTTATAGGTAGATACAAGATTAGAAGATGTAATAATGTTGTTTTAGCTTATTTTATGAGTAAATTAAGTCATTATTACTACCAGTTAGCACATTTATGGTTGTATAGGGAGTTTATTGTATTAGCATTATACAAATATCTTGCATATAAATAGATAAGATAAGAGCAACTCATATGAGTATGGCCCTTAGATTTTAAAGAATGTATTTTTTTGTAAATGGATAATGCATTCAAACAACATAGTAGATATGATCTATGAAAAATGTCTTTCATGATGGAATTAGAATGAGTCTTAAATGTTACCAAGTGATCATTGGTAGTCTATTTGATGTTTTTCTTTATGAAAAGGGGAGACAAACAACTACGAAACTGCTCTTGTTCGAAATCGGCTCATGAACAACGTGTTCTTGTTCGACTCGATTTAAATATTCGTGTTCGTGTTCGACATGAAATTTGGTCGTTAAAATTAAATTGAAAAAAATAGATGTAAAGTGTTGGATTAGAACTTGAACCAAATGATTGCAAAAGAAGACACTAACCGCATTACCACACGAGATGTTATAATTTAAACTTAGATATAAATATATACAATATATTATTATATAAATAGTATATGTAATATATTATTATATAAATAATTATATATATATTTTTTTTTATTTCAAGCTAAAACGAACCGAACACAAGCGAACAAAGAATTGTTCGTGTTCGGCTCGTTTATAATTCGTGCTTTAAAAACTTATTCGTGTTCGACTCGTTTACTTAATGAAAGAGCCGAACACGAGGCGAACAACGAGCTTTTTTGATATGCATCAACATTAAAATCGACAGTTTGTATCAATCTTATTAGTGACGGTGAACATTTATGTTCTTCATGATTGTTAACATTAAAAATATCAGCATTATATACATCTTGACATTGAGGCATGATTAAATTATTTTTAACGTGGGATTGAGTTAGCCATGCTCAAGCTCAATTCATTTGAATCAAGTCCAAAAATCAGCTCAGTTGAACTGCTGAAAAAAAGGAAAATTTACATGCATACAACACAACTTTTATGTACTTACATATCTAACACCTAATATTTGATGTTTACAATTTTACCACTTTGGAACATAAGTCTAAAAAGTTAGTAATTATGATATGTAAAAAATTTTGAGTGTAATGCATGTAAATATGAAAATGTAGGTGTTAGATATGTAAATACATAAGAATTGTGTGGTATGTATGTAAATGCCCCTAAAATTTTATGGAAGGATTGAACGTGCCACATTGCAATAGATGAGTCAATTCAAAGTCCTTTTATTTAATTAATTCAAGCTACTAATTCAGATCAAGTAGCTAATTTCATATTTAATAGATCCTATTTTAAATATTTTGTAGTAATTCCTTGCAAGCTATTGTTGATGAGTGATGAGTTTACGATGAATATGATTATTTACCCTTGTCATTAGTTACTGACCTAAAATGCTTCAAGTATTCAATATGCATAGTGCCCCACGACTAGCATAGCTATTGAGCCCATATTTGTTCTTGAATCACATCCAAGAAATATAACCTAAACAAAGAGAGAGAGAGAGAAAGTGTTGCGAGGAATGGAAATAGGGGAATCAAATGGGAAAGAGATTAAAGAAATGCGCTTGTATTGAGAACTCTTTCTCCTTGGAAAAATGATTCTAAAAAAGGGTTCCTTTTTACATTAAATTTCCTCTATTTGTAGTCATTGGGATTTTCAAGAAAAGACTATTTGGGCCCATGCCACCCAAAGCCTTAAAGTGTGAGTCCATTGAATTCTTGTTACGTTTGTTTTCATGACCTAAGATCTTGAAAGGAGTCAACCCCTAGTTGCGTCGTTTTGATGAGAAGGCGAGCCATCTGGTCCCCCTCCTAGAATTCGACTGTGGGTGCCTGATTGGTTCATCATCCTTTGATATTTGCCTTTGGTCGTTTGAACAAAAGTCACCTAGTTCAGATCACTAAGTTTCAGGTCCTTGGCCTTGATAAACTTGCTGTAGGCGCTCGATCTTAAGCACCCGATCTTTAGCGCTTGGACTTGATCGCTCAAGCTCAGTCACTCGGTGTTGGTGACTTGACCTCATACGTTTCACTTTCTTGACTAGTAGTTGTGTCTGGTGGCCCAGTCTATTGTTTCTACTCATCCGCAATGGCTTCCACTGGTTGATGTGTTATATACAACCTGCTTCTCGATGATGTAGATCGTTCGATATATGAATACTTGGACACTCACTTTCCAATTGTAAATATTTAGTTCTCCAACTCTCTCATATCTTATAAAATTATGTTGCAATAAGAATGAGGGAGTCAAATTCCAATAATTAGCTTTAAATTAGCAATATATTCTCATAATGTAATTACTCCCTTGAATCCCCTTTGATTGAACTCTCAACCATCTTTTTTGGGTTCAATTATTTTATTGTTACCTTTCAATGGAGGATCTCACCCAGTCACAAACCAACATACCAACTAAGGTTATCCTTCACGGCCTGCTTAACGAGTACAAGCGTGCAAGCAAGAAGAAACATTAACTTAGGGGGAAGTGCAAAATAGTCGATCCATCCTCTAACAAAGGAAGTTCTTTTAGGATGACCCCAGGAATGAGATAGTGGCCCTCGAGTCAATCAACATTGTTATTATTAGAAACAATATTGTGGTCCCCAAGCCGACCAACACTGTTACCCACATAGAGTTTGATTCGTCAAAGGATGGGATGATTGCTTGCATGCTTTCTCAGCCTGGTGTCCCGACAACTTTAACTGCGACGCTTAATGCCTCGTCCTTGTTTACTGTCTTAGAATTTTTTGAAAGGCTAGGGGTACTGTATAACAATTTTATAGAAGATAATAATTTTTTCAATATTCAGTGATGACATGCATCATGTGACGCATCCTTTGGTTCAATTGCTATGCAAAAGTTCAACCCAACTGAATCTGAATGAGGCTCACATTGCTAGGCCTAGGTGGCAATGAACGAATAACTGAAGGGGTTGATTATCCTGAACATGGTGGGGACACAAACAAGGTGAAAAGGCTCAACAACAGAGATGATTGTGAATGAAAGGTTAGGAGGGTAATGGAAGAGCGCTCAAAGCTAGTTGTAGGGTGACCGAGCCCCTAACTTGTGATTTTTTAACTTGCATAGCAAATACATACACAACCACAAAAAAAGTTAGCTATTTAGCCAGACTAGTCAGCCTAGAACAAGAGATTTTAATGTTGAAGCTGTCAGTTGCCTTCTTCCATCAAGAGCTCATGGATCTTAGGGAGAATTTTTTTCTATCTTAAGCTTGGGCTGAATATGGCTGCTTGAGGCAATTTAAGTTTGGAGGTGAGTTCATCCTCAGGAGACTCATTTGACTAGGTCATCTCTTGGTTGAGGCTATGCTAGACACCTGTTTGATCTTTTTTATTTCTTCTAATTAATGTAATTATTAATGTTTGAATTCTTATAATAATTTTTTATAAATTTAGTGCTAGAATTCTCATTTGAAAAAGATTTGATATTGTCGATTATGCTTCTTATGCTTTTGATATTTCATATTTTTTCCTATTTTACACACATTTTTTTGGCATTTACAACTTCTTCTCACCTTATAAAAGATCTTTTGATCACAGTGATATTATTCCTTTTTCATTACGTTTTAGTGTTTCTTTCACTTTTAAACCATCATGATTTTTTTCGCTCTCTTCTCCCACTTGCCACAACCTTATGAATTTCGTTGAGGTGGACCTGCCTGCATCATTGATGATGGATCAGGAGCAATTTCACTATCATCAAACAACTTGTCTTCACCCCATCCATTTGATTGAGTCGCCAAAAGGGCTGAAAGGCAAACACATTTTCTACCAACTAGTTGTTATTCTATAAGAACCAATTCTAGTTCGACCTTAGACTGCCCCTTTGTAATGAACTGATTAGCATTTTTTTGGTTCTATGAGATTTTTTTTGGCACATGTAATGGCAAATTCGATCATCATAATCATGATCGTAGTGTGTTTATGCGACAAATGAACATCCAATGGTGAATTGAACTCTTTAGCTATATGTTTTCCCGACGCTTCTATCTAATGGGATTTGTTCTGGTTACCTCAAGGAGTTAGATTCACTTCCAATGCTTGGAGAACAAAGTGAAGGATATAAATAACAAGTATTATCTTAATTTGATGGAGGGGGTTTGGCTGATTTGGAACGCGACCCACTTATACAACTATGATAGCTAAGTCGAAGCCTCCTTATAATCTTCTGCAACAAGCCTACCGAGTCATGGGTATAAATCTCAGTGTGCCTAAGTATCTTGACACTCAAGTTGTTAGTAAGGTGCTTGCTCCAGACAAAATGTGGCATCATGATTGAGGATGATTGAGTGTTTGTAGATGTCATTCAAGAAGATTTGGATGAGGCTCTGGCCAAGGAGGGTTGATACGAGAGACTAGATATGAGTGAATATATACAATTGATTTCTCCTTTTACAATTATTATTCAAAAAGTGGAGATTGATGAGTTAATTTTTATCAAGAGGAGGGGGTATGTTAAAATGCTTGTGAGTAATTATGTTTCTCTTACAGATGTTCCATCCATTAATGGTGATGAAAAAGGGGCGACTGGTGAAGGTAAGATAGGAAGTGATGGGTCAACTTATGGAACAGAGTCGAGCTTAGTGATGGAGGATATCAGTGTTGTTGTGGTTGCCCCATTGGCACCGAAACCGATCAGAGCCCTACCTCCCCGTTAAAATGCATTGGCTTTGGGTGTTATGTAATTTTTAGTGAAGGGGCAGGTGCCACTTGAGAGGGAGCAGTATCTTAAGTGAACGGAGTATGTCATTTGTAAGAGGCCCCAATTGAAATGGCTCCCAAGAAGAGAGGGGAGATATTGCGATTGAGCGGGGGCAAGCATTACACCTAGTTGGATCTGTCCAAGAATTAGAACTCTGTGAGTCCTCACACTGTTTGATATTCCTAGTATGGGCGTGACCATATTCTCTCCCTCCATGTCCACCTCCTTTGACTGGATGGATTGTAAACTTGAAAAAGCGACGTGGTCAGACTGGTCATGTTCCTTCAATAGGACCCTAGAGTTGGGATCTTATGGCTCTCGGGCGCCTCAGCTTCAAAGATCTGTCTGAAATAAATGTTCTATGGTGGAGTAGGGCATAGGGTATTTATGTGTCATTGCTTATTGCAGACCAGTGGAGTTAGCCCTGTGCTGTTGGGATAGTATGTTTCATCGCTCACACTTAATTTGGTGATAGGGCTCTCTCAGCATTGACACCAAGTCTCCATTGTTGCACGAGAACTACCCGTTAGAATGGTGAAGTCACCTTTTGGGCGAGCATCTCTCTAATTATTTCCATCATCTGTTATTTGAGCTCTTGGATCTCTTGTGCTACAAAATCTCAGATGCATTCCATGTTTCGTGTGATTTCGTGGTGGCTTTCTTCTCCTTGTGTTTCTTCTCTTTTTATTTGCAGCATATTTCATGCTCATTACACTCTTTAGATTGTTGAACACAAATTTGTCCTTGAATTAAACCCAAGAAATAGAGCGTAAATAATGAACGAAAAAAAAATATTTTGAGGAATGAGCATAGGGGAACCATATGAGAGAGATCAGAGAAATATTCTTGTATTTGGGATTATTCCTCATTAAAAAAAGGATTCTAAAAATGGTTCCTTATTACAATTAATTTTTTGTATTTATAGTGGTTGTGACTTTCCTTAAAAGACTTATTTGGGCTTATCCTTCCCAAAACCTTGAGATTTAGGTCATTCAGATTTTTGTTATCATAACGTGGGATCTTCAAAGGAGTCAACCCCTAGTTAAGTTGCTGACATGCGAAGACAAGTCATCCGGCCTTAAACGACTATCTCCTAGCATTCGACTGCATGTGTATGTCTGTTTGATCATCCTTAGATATTCGTCTTTGGTCATTCAACCATCATTCACATGGTCCCGGTCACTCATCCTCGGGCGCTCGACCTTGGCAGACTAGCCTTGAGTGCTCTGCCTTGGTCACCTAATCTCAAGCGCTTGGCCTTGATCATTAGGCCTCAGTTACTTGGCCTTATATACTTTGCTTTCCCAACTTTTAATTATGTTTGGTGGCTCAATCTATTGTTTTAACTCATTTGAGATGACATTTATTGTTGATGTGTTGTGATCTGTATGATTCTCAATGATCTGAATCGTTTGATATATGATGACCTGGACAATTGCTTTACCGATGTACAACAACATAAACGATTTTGTTTCACTTTCCTAAATTACTCGCAAAGCATTAAACAAACTAATCTTGAGATTTACCTAAATAGCACCAAATTCTTGCACATTTTCTCGTCTCACACCCCAAACTTCAATTTTTACAAGCTAAGCATCTTTTCCTATGCTTGAAAAAATATATGAAAAGGAGAATTATACTTTTGCTATAGGTAGGGTGTTTTGGTTGTAAAATTTAAAATTTAGACGTTAAATAAATAAATGCATAAGATTGAGTGCTATGTATGTAAATTCCTCCTACTAATTTTAACTTCCCAGCCCTAAATTTTCATCTCTATATCACTCCAGCGCGTATTTTAAAAAAAATAATAATAAAAACAACTAATGACGTTACAAATATTACGTCTGGAGTCCAATGAAATCACATCCTGTAGAGGTGACAGAAAAATAAAAAAAAATTTCGTTTTAGCTCAAGGGAATATTCCCCTCGTGTTATTTCACATTATTCATGTGTTATTAAGGTGATATTCATGTATTATTGTGTTCTAGGAATATTCCTGATGTTATAATAACATAATAATACATCAATACCACCACAATAACACATGAATAACGCGGAATAACATAAGAGAAATATTCCCCTGTATTACCAGACCGGATCATAAGAAAATGAGTTTTTTTTTTCCTGTGAGCTCCACGTGGAGATGATCATTGTTCTCCACGTGGAGCTCACAGGAAAAATTTTTTTTGCCTGTGAGTCACTTTGGCGGCCACATGTGCGACACTTGGCGAAACTAGTCCTTATCTCAAATTTTATGTATTTATTTATTTTTGAGAAATTGAGTGGGATGAAATGGGGGCATTCTATGCTAATTCATATGCATTAATATGCGTAACATCTAACTTTCATTCTTTACATTTATACTTCTAACTATCAAAATTTACATACATACCACTCAATTTCTATGTATTTACATATCTAACACCTAAACTTATATTGTACATACCATCTTACCCGTGCATGAAAAGACATATTTGAAAATTAAAACAATTATATTTTTGTTGTGATAATAAAGATTTGAGTGGTATAAATACAAAAAAATAAAAATAAAAAATAGAGTGATTATTGCATCGAAAAGCGCACGCAAGTTTAACTGTCATACAAGCGAAGCCTGATCTACGGCTACGATCAGAGAGCACACACAAATTTAAACATTAGATATGTAAATACAATGAAATTTGGTGGCATGTATGTAAGTGCCACCTTTACTCGTTGAAGTACACTATCTCTAGGGGTGTAAACGAACCGAACACGAACGAACAGAGCATGTGTTCGTGTTCGGTTCGTTTAAAATTTAGTTTGTTTGAAATAAGCACGTGTTTGAAATTGTTCGTGAAGTCACTGTTCGTGTTCGTTTCTTGACGAACGAGNAATTATTTTATATTTCAAACAATCACGATTCGAACACGAACGAACGTATCACTATTCGTGTTTAGTTCATTTAACTAACCGAACGAAAAGTATTTGTTCACGTTCGTCTCGTCTACTTATCGAATAAATAGAACACAAACTCATTGACGAACCGAACACGAACTGTTCGCGAACAACGAGTTTTTTTGACAGTCCTAACTATCTCATGCATAAGTTATGTTAGGTAATATAGCTTTTATGTAAAAATTAAAATTTAGATGTTAGATATGTAATACATAAGATTTAAGTGATATAAATGCAACTATTTTGGAACATAAAATAATTTGCTGATTAATTACAACATGGCTGAGGCTGCTTCTAGCATAAGCACTGATGTCATCACTTTGTCTCACTATAAATTGTTCCTTCTTATCTTCCACATAAATACTCTCTGTGGTCTCCCTCTCTCTGAAGCCATGGAGGAAGTAGTGATCATTGGAGCAGGAATTGCCGGGCTTGCAACGGCCCTCGGTCTCCATCGGTGAGTTTTTCGCATGCGCTCTTTTAATTAGATTTTGAGTAATGATATATTTTCCAAGGAAAAAAATATTACGTTCGGATGGTCAACTACCGGTCAACACGTTGTCTGTCGATGAGATGTATCCATCTGGATGTGCAGTGTCCAGACGAAATATTTTCTCATTTCTAAGCAGTTAATTTTGAAATAGTGTGTGTGTTATTGTAATTGATCTGCTACTAATACACCTTTTTTTGTTTTAAGTTTAATTCAGGGACTAATATTATATGTAAGTTGTCTTAGAATGTTGATTGGGTGCTGATAATTTCAACTAAAAGGGCAAATGTTGCCTGTATTTGTTTGATATTAAAGTTTTCCAATTGTCTTAAAAGAGGTTTTTGATGCTTTGAAGCACATGGATGTGGACATAAAAAGAAGATATATTATAGATATAGTGATGTCTAAGTAGTTGTTAAGTATATGACATGTCACAACATAGACATAATAAGAATATTTAACTTATTAGAACACTTACAATAAGAAAATTATGCTAATAGCTAAATCATAAATTTGATGAAAAGATACTTGAACAAAATCAAATAGTAAAAGGGTAAAAATCTAAATAATTAATGCTAAAAATAATTGATTTGAATTTAAATTCTTAGTCATGCTCCTTGAAGTTGTGTGTTTATATCATGATAGCAACCCAGGGGTCTTTGGTGAATCGATTAAGAACTATAGATTCACGGCTCAAAAGGTTGTTCATATAAAGCCCAAAAGTCACCTGTTCATGCCTTCACAATTACTCAGCAGAGCTCAAATTGCACTTACCTAGCTCAGAAGACTTACGGTCCATTTGAGACAGTTTATTTGGTGCGGTGGCGTTTTGAAATCACACTTGACTTGTTTGGGCAAACCGCGTTTTGACAGCTTATGCGTTTTGATAATGCAGAAAGCAGTATTTTCAGACCGCGCCTAAATAGGTGCGGTGACAGCTTTCTGACAACAGTATAACTTTTCTAAATAAATAAAAATTTGTAATATTCACTGCATCATCAGATTATTCAATAAATTACAGCTGTCCCAAACAGACCCTTAAATTTAGAAGTCACTAGCCTTATTCAAGAAAAATTATTCTATACGGAAAATACATGCAGAAATGCATGAGTTGTCCGATTTGTAACGTTATTCACCATAAATATGTATTTTGTTTGGTCTTTTTTTTATTTTTTTATTTGCACAAATTTAAGAGATTGCTCATCCAATGCATACGACTCATTTGAGTTCGCCGGAGTTGATAACTCAACGATGGTGGCGGCGGATTTCCTGTTCCGGGAGTCTCTCCGGCTAAAGCCCCCTGCTTTATAACTGCTTCATAGATCATCTCCTGAAAAAGTACCATAGGAGCTACTTCGCCGAGCACACAAGCAAAGCGAGGAGTGGAAATGAAGATAGGGAATTTGCCGCCGCCGCCGCCGCGGTTGTGGAGTTCTCAACTCCGGTGAACTCAAAGATGCCGAAGCGGAGAAAGGAAGTGACACGAGGGAGAGAGAATCCCTTTATCTATAAATATCGAAGAAGTTTAGGTGGGAGATAGTTAAATTCTTTGAAGTGCCACATATTAAAACCCCTTTTTTCTTAACTCGATCCTCGTGATCCGCTTGCGCAGAAAGGGGATAAGAACCTTGGTCCTGGAATCTTCCGATTCGCTCAGGGCTTCCGGCTTCGCTCTCACCATATGGGCCAACGCCTGGAAAGCCCTCGATGTCCTGGGTGTCGCCGACTCCCTGCGCCAAACCCATCTCCCCCTCCAACGGTAACCTTATCATCCCAAACCCTAGCAATAGACAACTCCTCACCTCGCCATCATTATCGTCCATTTCTGATATAATCTTACAATTTTTGCACAGAATCGTTGCAAACTCTGCCTCTTCTGGAGGCATGACTGCTCAGATCCTCTTTTCAGCTCAGGGGAAAAGGTAAGTTTTTGGTTTTAATAGCTTCTGGTAACTATGTTTTGATAAGAAATAGATCATAGTGATGATGATTGGGGCTTTGGTTTGTTGCAGGGGAGAACTGGAAGTGCGTTGCTTGAGGAGAAGCTTGCTTCTTGAGGCTTTGGCAAGGGAACTGCCTCCAGGCACAATAAGGTACTGCTCCAAAGTGATTGGAATCGAAGAGGATGGCTACTTGAAGCTCCTGCACTTAGCTGATGGATCTTCTCTCAAAACTAAGGTGATGTTCTGTGTGCTCACGTGTGTAAGAAAAATGACTTATTGTTTTGTTTGGGCAGCTTGATTTAAAGAGTATTATGTTTAATCTCAGGGCAAGTAACTTTTGAATGCTGTTAGGTGCCATATGCATGAAACTAATAGAGCCTAATGAAGAATTAGATGATGATAAAATACTACCTTCAGAAGATTTATGTGTAGAGATTAGTAGAGAGGATTATGGTGTGTCAGGATTTATATATATGTATATATGTATGCATGCAAATAATTCAAAAACTAAACTTATTCAGATTTAACATTACTTCATTCGAGATGATGTAGTTCGAGGTGATGTTTTGATTTATTTTGTGAGTACTGTCCATCATTTATTTGATAAATCCATCAAACTCTTAACTTAGGGTCATTTTTTGGGCTTTTAGGAGACATCTAGGTATTCTTGTTCCAGCATTAGTCTCAAATGGATCATAATGTGTTATACTATATATAACAAATGTACAAGGTAAAAAATAGACTTATTCCAAACTTGTTTGGTTCAAATTCAAGATGATTTGTAATTAAATCAGATGAATTCAAGCCAGGCAAAACTTGCTTTTGTTAAGTTCACAAGTAACTTATTATTAAATTTCATGTAGGTCCTATTGGGATGTGATGGTGTGAACTCAGTGGTATCAAAATGGCTAGGACTTAGCAAGCCTACCTTTTCCAAACGCTTAGCCACTAGAGGCTTTGCTGTGCTTCCTCAAGGGCATGGCTTCAAGCATGAGTTCTTGCAATACTCTGGAGAAGGCTTTCGATCAGGGTTTTTGACTTGTGATGAAAGAAACATTTATTGGTTCTTCACCTGGACTCCCACTGATCATGGTAAGCTAGAATAATGAATTTATTTTCTCTAAATATAAAGTGGTTTGAGATTAATCATTTTGTTAACATTGTTAGTACCTATATCTAAGTTATTTATATTAAAATTTATGACATAATGCTTATTTTATTGGACTTGGTTTCCAGTAGGATTAGGATGCCCCAAACTGCTTCATATGGGTTTGATTAAAATAAAAAAAAACTTAAGCTAACTTATAAGAAAGATTCGTCGATGAACTTTTTATTTGAATGTAAGTTGCTTCTGTTAGGTCTTTCAGATTTTTGTGACCTTTCGAGAATTTTTTATCTTAGGTTCCTCTTAGGTAATTTTGACCCTTGTTAGGAGCATTTGGACCCGAGTGGGTCCCCTTTAGATGTCTCTCCTTTAGGCTCAAAATTCTTTAATGGCTAAATAGATATCGGCTCAGCATTATTTTGATAAGGGTTTTTTTGACTTGGATTGAAAGAAACATTCAGTGGTTCTTCACCTGGACTCCCACTAATCATGGAAAGCCAGTATAATTAATTTATTTTCTCCTTATATTAGTGGTTAGAGATTAATCTTTTTGTTAACATTGTTAGTGCCCATATCTAAATTATTTGTATTCAAATTTATGACACAATGTTTATTTGTTTGGACTCGGTTTCCAGTAGGATTAGGATGCCTCAAACTGATTCATCTTGGTCTGATTAAAATAAAAAAGCATTAGTTAATTTTTAAAAAAGTTTCTTTGATGAACCTTCTATTTGAATTTAAGTTATTTTTGTTAGTTCTTTCAGCTTTTTGTGACATTTTGAGGCTCTTTTATCTTAGGTTCCTCTAAGGTAATTTTGAGCCTTACTAGGACCTTCTGGACTTGAATGGATCCATTTACTTTATTATTATTATTTTTATTAGGTGATGTGAAGAGCTCTCGTTGGATAGAAAGGAGGTGGAGGAGCATATAAGGTTGGGCAGTGGCCTGGCTGGGAAGGAATGGGAAGGGTTTTTTTATTTTCTAAATTCTAATCTATGTCTTGATTTGCTTGTTAGTCGGTCATGTCCGAATGCTTAATAATATGGGTGTCCTTCTTGGGAAAATTCTACATTTGGGATGTGCTCGTGCAGCTCATTTTGCGATCGGATATCGTCTGAGAGAATTTATTGATGGTCGGGATGATATGGGCCTGAATTATATGTTTCGTGACAGTTGCTTGCCGTTTTCGTCTTGTTTGGTTATTTTGATCGTAGAAGGTCTCTTCTTAGATAATTTTGATATTCTACACACGCTCGTGTAGTCCATTTTATAATTGGACTTCGTTTGAACTACTTTCAAAAATGGTTGAGGTGATTCAAATTTGATTTACGCTCGCCGCATTAGTGATTCATCATTTTCTCTGTAGTTTCTCCATTCGATCATGAACGGATACTCTTTATGCAACTTCAATCCTCTTAATAGAATGCCATAGTATTCATCGTTTGCTTGTTACCCTTATGTCCAATCGGTTCTTCTTGTGAAATATATATATGGCGGTCAACATCGCCATGCCACCGAAATCTCGTGGTTGGTTCATAAGTCTTCTTGTGTATCTACCTGGTATGTGGAAAAATAGTCTCGTATACCCCTTTTTTTTCATTAGACTTAGGAGGGTACTTATTCCGTGTTGTGGTGATTCCCATTCTCACATGAAGACATTAACCTCAAATAGGATATTATGAGTTCAATATATGCAATTTTCCTCTAATTGTTAAGGAAATGTAAGCCCTATCTCATGGATCAACTCCGTTAGTTCCACCAACTGTGTTAGAATTGATCCCTCTCTCGTTTGAACAATCCCTTCATTGTAAGTTATGCACTTTTGACCTCTTCGGTGCAGTAGATTTTTTTTTCATTCTCCTTCTGGTAAGTCTCTAAAATGGTAAGACCTTGTTACACTCTCCAGCGTTCTTCTCATGGTCAGTCTAATCGGCCAACAGTGACTTGGACCATTCGAGGAGTGGCACTATCATCCATGCCATTTTGCTGCATCTTTGCATGTTATGTTGCTTTATCTCGCATGCAACTTGTGTTTGATTGCGCCTTTGCATCTGAGACTCTTGCTATGATTTCAACTTGGAAACACCTTTTATGTTGAATTTGAGATATGAAATAACATCTTTAATCCGAGTAAAACATATGCATTTTTCATCTAATTGTTGATAAAATTTAAGTCTTATCTCCCTGGATCACTTCCGTCAATCTGTCTCCTTTTTGAACAGTCTCATGAGTTGTATGACCCACACTTTCAACCTTATCCTTTGTGATGTTGTATGTCCTTTCTTCATTTTCCTTTAGCCATGTCTTCATCTAAAACGTTAAATACTTATTGTAATCTTAGGTTCTTCTCATGCTCATTCTAGTTGGCCAACTATCATTTGGGCCCTTTAATGATTAATACTCTCCACCATGCCATTTTGTTATCATCTTTTGCATTTTTGGTTTCTTCATCTCTCGTGTGCCCCTATTTTTAATTGCCCCTTGGAATCCGAGACTCTACTTGCTAGGATTTCCTCTTAGAACACTATTTATGTTGAATTTTAGTTCTGAATTAACTTCTTTAATCAAAAGTGTACTAAGATATTACCCTTGGTTTGCAATTGGCTAATGAGTCTTGCACTCGTGAGAAACTTAGATCCTCTAGAAGGAAATTTACTATATTTGGTCTTTAGGCAATATGGGAAAATTTATTGTTACAATTTTAATTTTCCTTCTATTGATTCTTACATGCTTGTATTAGAATTTGTTGGTCTTGTTACCCATTTACCTCTACTCTAACCTGAGAATCACGAGGATCTTTAGAATACTATAAGTCTTGGAGTAACTTTTTGGAGTATAGTTTATTGATCTCTTTTAGTAATTCATTCTTGCCGAGTGCTGTAAATTTTTTTAAATTTTTTGTGCAACTTTATGGACAACATTTAGTCATATTATTTTTTTACTTTTTTTTTTTTCCATTATCCTTCCATATTAATTCGATTATCCATCTTACTTTGCATCTTCTTCTTTCTTTTTTAAAAGCTTATTCTTTTTCTTTTACTGTTCTATTTTTAATGAGAAGAAAGAGTTGGTTGTCACTGTATGATACCAACCTTCTTTTTACTTGCATGAAAAGATTTTTAGAGCACACTTCTNTCATTATTCTTCCATATTAATTCGATTATCCATCTTACTTTGCATCTTCTTCTTTCTTTTTTANCATTATTCTTCCATATTAATTCGATTATCCATCTTACTTTGCATCTTCTTCTTTCTTTTTTAAAAGCTTATTCTTTTTCTTTTACTGTTCTATTTTTAATGAGAAGAGTTGGTTGTCACTGTATGATACCAACCTTCTTTTTACTTGCATGAAAAGATTTTTAGAGCACACTTCTCACACCAGTGTTATTAAAGCGCAAAACCCAATGTGATGCATATGATTATATTTATATTTTTGTGTCAAAGTGCAAAGTATGGTTGAAGNCTATCAAAGCGCAAAACCAATGTGATGCATATGATTATATTTATATTTTTGTGTCAAAGTGCAAAGTATAGTTGAAGCAGTACTTTTATTAACCAAAGCGCTAATAAGTTATTCAAAACTATTAATGTATAAACCTATTCATTAACAATTATAAAATCATAAAATATGACTTAAATGTTGATATAAAATAAAAAAAATATATATGATACAATATATAGCTTGAGGTAAATATTGGGGGTAAGCTTGCAAATTAAAATTTTGNATGGTTGAAGCAGTACTTTTATCAACCAAAGCGCTAATAAGTTATTCAAAACTATTAATGTATAAACCTATTCATTAACAATTATAAAATCATAAAATATGACTTAAATGTTGATATAAAATAAAAAAAAATATATATGATACAATATATAGCTTGAGGTAAATATTGGGGGTAAGCTTGCAAATTAAAATTTTGAAGAATTTCTACTAGTTTGTTGTAATAATTAAAAATTCAAAAATTATAAAAAAGCCTACAAATTAACTTCAACGCTTTGAACTGTGACTCAGCGAAGGAAGCGGGCGTCATGCGCTTCGCTTTGCTTTACTCGTGAAGCAACAACAACAACAACAACAACAACAAAGCCTTAATCCCACTACGTGGGGTCGGCCACATGAATCCTTTTNTACACTTCTAAAAACATTATCTTGCACCTTATAACTATTTCAAACACTGTCCCATATAAGATTGCAATGTAACAGCGGGCAAATGCGAGTTTTTTTATGACAACATGTGATGCTTCTAACAACTTCTAGGTCAGAACACTTCCCACACAAGTTAGTGTCATTTAATACATAAATATCTCTTGTAATACTCATAATCTGTGTAGAACACAATTTTCAAGCAAACCGAGGGTTAATTTGTAAATTGGACACTTTAGGAGCAATTTTTTCCTGAATTTTAGCGGCATATGCTGACCCATCTTTTCATTGATCATGCCATGTCGGCTTGACATATATTCATATTTTCTTTAATTTAAGAAAAATAAAATAGTTGAACTCATAGATTGCAAGTCCTCTCTTCTCCATTCCACAGACAAAGAAGCTGAAGAAAATGCTAGCAAGATGAAACAGTTAATTTTGAGTAAAATGCACAAATCAAAGCTGCCCGAGAAAATCATTGAAGTCATAGAGAAAAGTGAAATGAGTGAACCAGTCTCTTCTCCACTGAGATACAGATGGCCTTTTGATTTACTCGTTGGAAATATCAGCAAAGGCAATGTTTCTGTTGCTGGAGATGCACTTCACCCAATGACCCCTGATATTGGCCAAGGAGGATGCTCTGCACTCGAAGA
>JXCR01138118.1:12730-25350 GCA_002079205.1 Phalaenopsis hybrid cultivar
CATTAGGATAGCTTGGGAAGTCATCGAGGTTCTCCTCTGGATCCATGACATCCCCCAGTTCCTCTTCCTTTGGATTCCACAAAAAAATGTTCCAAATTTGAATCAATCCCCTTTCACACCTCTACGTCCGATTTCGTTGAAGAGTCCTACCTTCGAAATTCCTTGAAGATAATATTTCCTGATTTTTATCGAGAGACTTCTTAGGTGAGTTTGGTCACAAATTTCTTGAAGATATATTTCTTGATTTTTATCGAGAGTCTTCTTAGGTGACTTTGGTCATTTAGATGTAATTAACTATAGGGGTTTGCCCTTATAGGAAGCATGTCTGAACCCAGCTTAATATAAACCCTATTTAATCCTTTATATTAAATAGGGGAACTTGTCGGCAAATACAAAGGTTTCGCAGACCAAACGGACGTCATACTTTCCTTAGTTTATTTGATCGAGTCTCATCCTCAAGTCTTGTGTTTATTCTTCGGGATATATACAGAATTTGTGGTACAATGCTCTTTCATTTTAAAATATGAAAAATATGGGGTCAGTTTGATTTCATACTTCAACGTCCTTCCGAAGCGTGCGATGGGATTTCGATTCCAGCGACCGATAGCCTCTTACGGGCAACTCCCCACAAACCAACCCGAAATAACGCTGACATCCATTCTTCTAACATTATATTCTGATTGCCCCAAGAGAGACTAATGAAAGACCAGAGTTCGTCCTAAAAAATGAAGAATGGAATTAAGTTTTGTGTTAAAGTTTGTTTGTTTGGAGTCGTTGTTTAATGTGTTATGTGTTAGTTTGTTTAGTGTTTGTATTTAGAATGATCTTCTCATCCGAGCTTTTTGGAGTGAGCATTAAGTGTTATATGTATTTATACTCATTTGTGAATGAATGTATTTGTTTGCTTTTGCGAAAATTTGTGTATTTTTTAGCCTTGAATTGAATTAGTTAAGTGGAGAATTTTGAGAAAAAGGAGAGTTAAGGGAGAGTATAATAGTCATTTAAGTGTTATCAGACCATTTAGGGGTGGTATACATAGGCTTATAGTGCATTGTACTTAAGTTCAAAAATTTTAAAAATCATGCACTAGGACCAAAGCGCTACATTCTCGCTCTTAAGCGTGATGTAATCCGAGAGGAAGACGCCTAAGCACCACTTATCCGTGCTTAAGCTGCGGTTCAGAAAAACCGGTTTGCGAATGGTGAAAAGTGAAAAATAAACCCAAAAATTGCCATTTTTACTTTCTCCGTCACCTTCAACCTCTAAGGTTTGCAATTTGGAAGTCTAGGGCAAGCCATTTCGTGAAGATTTCTTGATGGAATTGATAAAAAATTGATAGATTTGGATTTCTTGAGGTAAGAGCTTTACTTCTACGTAAACATTTTGGATTATCACCATGTATTTTGAATACATTTAAAAGAACCCAAAAATCATTATTCATGGTAAAAAATGAGGAAAAACCTATGAAAATTGCATAGAAAGTGTAGTTTATGCTTATAGAAGTTGTGTTTATTATATTATACTTGATTTTTGAAGTTATTGTGAAAATTTATGAAATTTAAAGAATGACATCAAGAATGAAGAGGAGAAAAGGAAAGGACCGCTTTGATCCGAGCAAGTTTGTGAGTTCAAAAGCTCAAGATAGGTACAGTGATGCTCTGCAATCATGAAACCTTATTCAAGAGCGATGTTTCAAAAATCCAGGTAGATCCGTAGAAGATTTGATCGTTTGCCGACAATTGGAACGATTCTGTTTCTTTTTTGATGTGGCTGTTATTTCTCTAGTTAGGGAGTTATATGCAAATCTACTTGAGGATGAAGACGATTGAGTCATGGTTAGAGGCTTTGTACCTTTTTCACCGGAGGTAATCAATATGTTTTACCATCTAAAGCCCGATAATTTGTGTTTTTATGCAAAATATTGTCCTATTGAGATGGAGCTAGATGAGACTATTTCCTATTTGACTGTTGGAGGAGGGCTTTGGAAAATTACTAATGAGAGATGAGTCAATTTTTCCACCTCAAAGTTGAGTGCACCTTCAAAGGCATGGCACTATTTTATTTCAGCCTGTCTATTACCAACAAATCATCTCAGCGAAGTTATCAGAGAGAGAGAGCAACATTGAACTATTATATTCAGGAAGGCAAGCTCATCAACACTGGAGCTTTGTTCTATCAGACTATCATAAGTTCTGCCACTATCATTACTACTGCAGGTTTGGGATTTGCTTCCTTAATGTTTTCTTTATGTGAGTAGGCTGGAGTGAGATATGATAGTTGGGAGAAAGTACTGTTGCCTCTAAATCCAATCACATGTGTTAATGTGAAGTTGTATCCGGAGCATTCTATTTTTGGCTGTAGAGGACGATTTTCAAGGAGTTATGGAATGACAATGTTTGCTATGTCTACCTCTGCTGCTTCTACATCTTGAGCATCTATCTTAAGAGCTTCTACTTCTTGAGGTGAGTCTACCAAAACTAAAAGTCAACTATTACAGAGGATGATGGACAATATCAACTATACCATAGATTAGGTAAGAAATTTAGAAAGCTTTGCAGGCCATATTGAAGAAAAAGTGATTATGAAAAGAAATTTCATTCATCTCTTGAAAACCTCATTGAGAGTAACCAAGGAGTGCAATTTTCTCCATATCCTAGATACGTTGACTATGAGCCTACAGTTGTTTGGAATAACAGTGATTCTGAGGATGATGAGGAGGATTGCAGTTATTTATTTTTATGTTTGTAATATGTGTTGGACTGCATGGTTTGGATTTGCTACATTTGCATTTGTGTACCTATTTAGACTTTGTGATGTGGTGGACTTTTTTTTAATTATTATTGTGATGTTTTTTTTGTTACTACTTTGCTTTTAATTCTAGGGTAGTAATTTTTGTTGTGTGTTAATTATTGTGTTAGTTAGTTAAGGATTGAACTTAGGTCTATGGCTTGTGAAAGTTTATAAATCTTGCTAACTTTAGTTTTAAATTTTAAACTCAGAAAACTGCTACCTTGTATTTTTCTTTTATCTTATTAGTGTGTTTGTTTTTATGTTGAAATTGGAAATCAAAGTTAGTGTGTTAGTTTGTCTTTATATTTGTACGCACTACTTAAAATTCTATTGAATCTCTACATGTTGAATTAAAATGAAAATGATAGAGAATTAATCAAGAATTAATTTTACTCCTGTTTTTAGTTTTTGTACTTGTATAATTAGGGCATAAAAAATACTATAAGCATGTTATTTCAAATTTTAATTCTTGCTTATTTATATTTTCTACTAAAATTTTTAATCTTGTTAAAAATTTAAGTTTGGGGGGGGGCTGAAAAATATTTTTAAAAATTTAATTTTATTTGTTCTCAAATGTGCTGCAAGTGAAGTTGATTTGAAAAGAAAAATGATCGTGTATATGAAGTTATATTAGGGAAGTAAAATTTGATTTTAGAGATGAGTAAGAAAATTTTGTTAAAAATTTGAGTAATGAAAAAAAACTTTCAGTTAAAAAATTTCTAGTGTAGAAAATGCTAAACATAGTGTAACTATCTTTGGTAAGAAAAATTATAATTTTGAAAAATTTATAAAATTAGACTGTTATTTTTAGTACTTAAATTTCTTTGGTTAAAAATAATTTTCAAAATTATTATTATATTTATAAAAAAAAGATTTATATCAAGACTTTGCTTTAGGAAAGGAGAAGTGGAATTCAAAATAATTAATGGTCTATCTAGATATAGTAATCATTGCCTGAAAAAGAAAAGAAAAGAAATAGAAAAAGAGAAAGAAAAAGGAAAAAAAAAAGAAAAAGAAAAAGACAAAGAAAAAGAAAAGAAAAGTAAGGGAGAAGAAGCTTGAGGATTCGTGCCTAATCAAAAATTGGTTCCACATTTGAACTTTTTAAAAGATCGGACTTGAGAAACTCTTAAGCTTATGGATATAATATGGTAAGTAAAATTATTTTTAATAAAATTTTTTAAGTGGAGATAATAAAAAGACTAAATTCTAAATTTGGAAAATCTACAAAATTTCTAAATTAGATAGAAACTCATATTTTCATATTTCTTACCATTAAAAATTTCTAAACTTTAAGTTGTCTCATTTACTAAATATTTTTCTAAATTAGACTACAATATATCAAATCTAAATTTTAGTAACACCTAAAGAAACTAATATGTGTATCATACTTATTTGGTTTTTGAGGATTGAAGTGTCACTTAAGGACAAGTAGCATTTTACGTTTGGGAGATTTTAATAAACCTAAAAAATATAGTGTTTTAAGACACTTTTTTATATTAGTTTTGAGATATTACACTTTAATGGAAGGTATTTGTGTGCTTTTCTTTCAGGTACAAGTAAAAAGGTGAAAAAGGCTAAAAGGAGTAAAAAAGGATCAAATTTGGAGAAAAAAATGTGAAAATGGTGCGAAAGAGTCTTGGCTCCTAAGCGACATATCCAACGCTTAAGCGCTGGTGAAATAGAGAGGGCCACTCCTAAGCACCACAGGCCCCACGCTTAAGTGTCAGAGGCAGTTATGTGACGATTTACTTCTTTTTTTTTTTAATTTTGAAGGGACATTTTGAGGCACCTATTGGCTAAATATGGTGGTTATCTCCACTAGAATGAAAACATGGTTAGAAGACTAATAAATATCAAAAATACCAAAAAGAATTGAATTTTAGTTAATGAGAAAATATCTATAGTTTAAGTAATTGTCATTTTAAAATAGAAGGTTTGTGCATATTGTATATTTTCTCTCTAGGTTCGATATTCAGGTCTTAATTAAAAAGTCCTAGATTACTTGTTAAGGATATGTGTACTTACGTAGTATCCTAATAAATATATAAATTAAAAATTTTAATTCTTATTTTCTCCAAGATCAAGTTTTTGGTTTTGTTGCAAAGTAAGATTACACAAGTGCAAAAAGATCATTAAAGTCGTTATTATACTACTGCATATAGTTAGTCCGGATCAATCCCCACACTTCAGTGAATATTATAAGCATTTAGACTCTTGAGTTATTGTTCTTAAGCATGAGAAGACTATGCTCTGACAAGATTATGCTTAATGGCTTTAACGAGAAAGGTCAAAAGACCCTTGGTTCAATCACTCTACCTCTCAAA
This sequence comes from Phalaenopsis hybrid cultivar, assembly GCA_002079205.1. Classification (NCBI taxonomy): domain Eukaryota; kingdom Viridiplantae; phylum Streptophyta; class Magnoliopsida; order Asparagales; family Orchidaceae; genus Phalaenopsis; species Phalaenopsis hybrid cultivar. The sequence continues at coordinate 17,848 of JXCR01138118.1, forward strand.
TTTGGAGACTTCAAGAGTGTCCAAATTCCATGTGATTGATAGGGATACTTCTTACCGGGCTCTACTCGGACGTCCATGGATCCATCCATATGGGATGGTACCATCCACCCTACACCAATGCATCAAGTACATGAGTGGAGGGAAGAGTTTTCCATCTATGGAGATGTTCACCCATTCTTCATTAACGAGGTGGGAGTCTACGATGATGCAAAGTACTATGCACCACCTAAGGCATCTATCCCAGTCTCAATTTTGTGGGCACATCCACGGGCCCCTCCCCTTCCTAGTTCTCTCTTGATTAAAGTTAAGGAGGTAAAGGAGCAGGAGGAAAGGTTTTGTGCCCCTGTGACTTCAAAGCGTGACCTTAGGCTCCTCATCTTGTCCACAGATAAGATGAAGATTGAAGCTATATCAGACTCCGAGTCTGAGGCAGCTAAAGCTCTATTGGTGAGCAATTTAAGCCAAGAGGATGCTAGAGAGGAGATACTCCTACTACCCTCAACAGGCATGGTCCCTCATTTGACCAGACTTTCGTTGACGAACGAGATAGTGACCATCGACCCCATACCGCGAGGTCATCATAAACAGCTGACAACTATGCATGCCTTTATTGTTGAAGAGTTGAAGACCTTCTATGTACCTCCTAGCCTTAAATCTAAAGAGAAAGACATTTTGTTTTATAAAGTCGTTTCTCATGTATTAAAAACTGATGTCATGCTCTTAAATAATGAGAATGAAAAAATGAAGGATATTCCTCTTTCTTATTATTGCTCTCCCTCACATATAAAATGCCTAATGTTGGTTTATTGCCCGAGAGATTGTCTGGTCACCAAGACAAGTTATGAAAGGTCATGTGGCAGTATAGACCCCAAGGGGAAAGGTCTAGGCTAGGCTATGTTAATAACTTGATAAAGCTGGACACCATAGAGCATCGTCTAGAATGATTTCTATGCATGAAGACATTGAGACCCTCACCTTTGCTAGTGAGGAGATCGAAGTTAGAGATGCCCCTCCCGAGCTTGAGGATGGCATCTCTTTGATAGTTGATGAATTGGTTGAGGTCAACCTTGGTACGGTTCATGATCCTCGTTTGACTTATATTAGCAAACTCCTATCAGATTCTATGACTATTAAGATTATATCAATCCTAAAAGAGTTTCATGGTTGTCTTGCCTGGAGCTATGCCGAGATGCTAAGACTAGCTCCAGATGTTGCCATACACCATTTGGCCATTGACTCAAGTATCATTGCTGTGAAAAAAAACACCCTAGAGGATGTGGCTTGAGATAGAGCAGAAGGTCATTGAAGAGACCAAAAAGCTCATCGAGGCTTGCTTTATTAAGGAGGTTCCTTACCCTACATGGCTTTTAAACATCATACCCATTCGAAAGAAGAATGGATAAATTCGAGTTTTCATCGACTTTTAAGATTTGAGTAAGGCGTGCCCAAAAGATGATTTTACCTAACCGATTCCGGAGCTCATGATCAATGTTGCTTCCTCTCATGCGATGTTTTTCTTCATGGATGGTTTGTCCAATTATAATCAAATTTTAATGGCCCCAGATGAGGAACATCCTATGGTGTTTCGTACTCTGATTGACATATTTTTCTATAAAGGCATGCCCTTCTGATTAAAGAATGTCAGGGCAACCTATCAGCGCGTTATAATGCACATATTCGATGACCTGCTACATCATCAGGTCGAGTGTTACATCAATGATGTAGTAATTAAGAGTCATTCTGAAGATGATCATCTTTATAACCTAAGGACCGTCTTTGAATGCTTTAGGAAATATGACCTGAAGATGAACCTTGTGAAATGCGCCTTTAGCGTATCCTCCGGAAAGTCTATATTGCCTCTCCTGATGAATCAGTGGAGCTTTATTAGCTTAAGAGAATGAGGAGGGGAAAGATAACATCCTATATTACCTTAATCGGCATTCCGTACCCACTGAGATGAGATAACCATTGATTGAAAAGTGCTTGGCATTGATATTCTCAGTCCAAAAGTTGAGGCATTATATGCTCTTACATCATGTTGATTTGATCTCGAGGGTAAACCCCTTGCAATATCACATGCATGTCCCACCTTAGCTGGGTGGTTAGCTAGAGGGGCTATGATATTATCCCACTTTGACATTTCATATACCCCTCAACAAGCTGTTAAGGGATATGTGTTAGCTAACTTTTTAGCGGCTCACTCGATCCCGACAGATTTGCCTCTTAATGACATCTTTCTCGATGAGCATCTGCTGGCCATCAATACCCTTGAATGGTGAATGTCCTTTGATGGGGCCTCTTCCTTAAAAGAAGGGCCACCAGGATTTCACCCAAAGGTACAATCGGGGATCAGATTGATTTTTGTTGCACCCGATGGTGACATTCTTCGCTATTCTTATATTTTAGCGGAACCATGTACAAATAACACTGCCAAATACGAAATCTTGATTGTAGCACTTGAGTTGGCTATCTAGATGGGCATCACAAGAATAAAAAATTATGGTGATTCTTAACTCATTATAAGCCAAGTCTTAGGAACTATTGGGTTCTCAAGCCTGAGCTCTTAGCCTGTCATGAGAAGGCAATGGAAATGTTGAAGCTCATTCCTGAGGCCACTCTTATTAAGATACCTTGATCCCTTAATGGAAAAGCTGATGCTCTTAGTAAATTTTCTAAAGAGCTATCAAGTCCTGATGGAAATCCAATGACAGTCAAGATACCAAAAAGAAGTATTCTGTCATCGATGCTTTCTAGCTCTTCGGTGGCACCATTTTGGTTGTTTCTGATAGAGCATCCGATGACTGGGGCCAAGCCATCATCACGTACTGGTTGAGGGGAATTCTCACCGATAATCATTTCCTTGCCTCTCAGATCCCTAAGAGGGCGCTTTCATTTACCATTATTAATGACACTTTATATCGTTCCTCTTTCGACCAGATGTGATTACGATGTGTAGGGAATGATGAGGCCCAAAAAGTCATGGTTGAGGTCCATGAGGTCATTTGCAGGTCCCATCAGCTAGGCCCTAAGATGAAAATCAAGATCAAATGTCTTGGTTATTATTGGCCTCCGATGATCATTGATTGTATTGAATATGACAAGAGATGTCATTAGTGTCAAGTGTTTAGTCCTGTGCTTCACCAACCCCCGAGTGTACTGCATCCGACAGTTGCATCATGGCCTTTTGAAGACTGGGGTACTGGTATTTTGGGGCCTATTGACCCAGCATCCTCTCAAGGACATCGATTTATTCTTGCGACCACTGAATATTTCTCTAAGTGTGCGGAAGCTATCCTCTTAAGAGAATTAAAGGCAGATAACATGCTGCATTTCTTTAAGAAAATATCATTTATATATTTGGTGTGCCACGCCGTTAATGGGTTGGCTTTAAAAAATTCCAAGAAAAATAGATTTGGTCAACACCATTACAATGATTGGCGATATTCGACTATCTACTACCCAAGAGTGAAGGGCTTGGCCGAGGCTTTTAATAAGACCTTAGTTGGCCTTATTAGAAAAATTCTCCTTGCCAATAAGAAAGAATGGCACGGAAGCTCTCAGAGGCCTTATGGTCATATCATACAACATATCATACACCCACTAGTTCTACTCCATATGCATTGAACTTTGGGTCTGAAGCAGTCCTTCCTCTAGAAGTTGAACTGCCTTCATTGTGTGTCGCTATAAGCAACAATGTCAACAGCAAAGTAAATACCCGACTTAGGTTGGTAGAGCATGATAGCTTGGAATGGCTCCAATTACAAGCCCAACAGAGCCTCGAGCTATACCATGCTCGCATGGATAGAGGCCACGACAAGCTCGTAATGCCCATACCTTCATAGTTGGAGACTTAGTACTACTTTTACGCCATCCAATTGTATCTCACCATCAAATCCACAAGAAATTTGAGCCCACATGGAAAAGATTGTTCGTGATTGAGAAGATCTACGAGGGAGGAGCCTACATGCTTGTTGAAGCTGATGGATCCCACCCCATGCTCCCCATCAATAGGTAGTATTTAATGAGATACTATGGTTAGCCTCATTCTCTATTGGATGTATATTTGCTTTATAGATTCTTATGCAAAGCTGTGTACTTTGTAATTCAGTTATTGTGCAATAAAGTCACATATATCACATGGTGTTTTAGTTGAACTACTTGTTATGATTTACTTATTATTATTAAAGGATTGTGTGGCATAGTTCATGATAGCATATGCCGCGTAAGAGAGCTCTTGTGCATATCTTAAAATTGAATGTTGAATTTTCATACAGACAAAGTAGAAGTCCTATGGGCGGGTTATACATGGCGCAATCAGTAATCAATGTAAGAGAAGCCATGCACTTCTTTTATTCTTTCTCCATGGTTCCATGTCTAAAGCTAGTCCGGACGAGTGCGTCCCATCCATCGTAAATGGGAGTGGTAGACACGTTCATCCCGCTCGTCTTGAGTAGATGGGAGAGATACCATCTTTTTAGAGGACTTGAGCTTAGTTATGTGGCCGAGAATCCCTTAGTTAGCAGATCTTACTTAGTTAACCATCATAATATTTTGATTGGCGAGAGTCAATCCAATTGATATTTTCCTTATGCAGGAAAACCTTGCCTTTTTCTAACATTATTTTTTTGGTTACCCATTTCATATAGGGTCCTTATCGAGCATGCCCCATCCATCATGGGTGATTGTGACAATCCTCATCCCATTCATCTCACGTTAGTGTGATATTTTCTTTTCTTCAAAATATTTTGGGTTTAGCTTTGAGGCTAAACACCATTTCTTTGGTGCATTTCATTTTGCTCAACCTCTCTTAGGTGTCTCAATTGACTAAGCTAAGGTTGGATTGATACCTTCTTTGCACAAAGAAGAGACACTTCTTTTCTTGATACCTCTAATTAGTTCAACAACCATTTTGGCCCGAATTAGAATTTCTCACTCACCTCAGATGAGTGTAGTGTCTTCCCCCTCCCCTTTGAGGGATGCTACTAAATTGACCAAAGGGTTGCATACCCTTACGGTTGGAGTGTTACTTCTAAACCAACCATTCTTTAATGCTACGATAATTCCCTGGTGAAATTCATTCTACCATAATTTTTGGTAGTGGTGTCATATATAGGGTTGGTTTGTCATAGTTGTCCACCCTCTTAGATATCCTCGACTCTCTCAACTTTTGTTGCCCTATGAGAGAAACATATTGTATCAGTTTTATCACCAATCCATATAATGTTGGAGCTCTCTGATGCCCAAATTTGCTTTGATTCTTGATAAGGTTACCTCAACAGGATGAGACCTATACCCTTTGAGAGGAGCACCTCCTCTTTATTGGATTGTTTCATGCGTCCAACATTTACTTTGAGCATGATACCTCGAGTTGTTATGTCGCATGGTTGCTCATTCGATGTTTCGATAAGATACATACCTCCTGTATCTTTGATGTTGCTTGAGCCCTGTGACTTTGTAATCGGCTTAGTAGGAGTATATCTCGTGTTTGGATGCTTTTGGCATTTCAGTCATGGTCCTCGAGCCATACGACCTTGGAGTCAGCTCTGTTACGAGGACATCTCTTCTTTTGGCATCCTTGGCCAGGTAGCCATTTGATACAACATTTATTGAGCTAAATGACATTCTAGTCAGTTCTTTTGAGAATATATTGGCATGTTTGGCTAATTAGCCTTTTGATACTTCTCAGACTATATGTCGTTTTCGGCCAGTTCTTTTACGATAGTATCTTATCTTCGGACTTTCCTGGCTGCATGCCATTTAAATTGAGGCCTCTAAAACCGCATGACTTTATAGTTGGTTTGATGACAAATGCACCTCAACTGGCTGGCCAGATGCCACCTCGTTCAGAATCATTAGTGTTTTATAGCCATCTGCCAATGTTGATGAGTGTTTATACTCCATGGGAGCTGGTCTGACTTGCAATCTGGTTCTTATCGAGAGAACATAGTAGGAGACTTGAGGTCACTCGAGATGATCGAGCCTCCTCCCACTTTTCCCATTACAACTCATGTCAAGAAAATTTTGGGTTCCCACCTCTATCCATTCGAATGTGGTCAGACAGAGGGCAGTTACCTCTTGCGACTAGGGGCGGCCTAGAGGCCAAATGCCCATATGCGAGAGATGAGAGACATGCGGTCACACGAGATGATCGGGCCTTTTCAACTTTCCATACTACTAATGTAAGCACTTCAGTTGAGACTGTTTGGTCTTTATGACCACCTGGATTGCCGTGATGGGTGTCACTCTACGAAAGAACCTACTAGTCAGTTCTTCACGTAAGAGCACAGCAGGAGACTTGGGTCACACGAGATGATCGGGCCTTCTCGGTTAGCTATACTATTGAGACACTAGCTGATCGCTTGTACGGCTATCCTAGCAGTTTTTGTTTTCATGCAGGGTGACATCGTTGCTTAGCATACAAGTTTGAGACAAGAAGTACAAAAAGGTAAATGCAATAATTTAAATGCGTACATGCCGCCTTTAAAATTTTCGTGGATGATTTCCTAATACAAAACATAACAAGTTTAGTTTTTTCTTCAAAATATCCAAGAGATTCCAAAGTGTTCGGAGGATGACCATGAACCGCTTTAGAAATCCCTTGAAACGTTTTCAGTCCACTTTGAACTTATCAAATAGTTTTATTAATCATTCCAAGATTGAATTAAAACTTAACTACATAAAGAATAAGAAAATCAACATTTCGTTTTGATAGTTATGTGAGTGGATGCCTCAAAGTGAAAATTTAAGGTTATTAAGGACTTTAATAACTCAAATTAAAGTAGGGCTTAAAATATTTGAAAATATTTATTAATTAATTATGTTCATCTTTTCTAATCCTGACTTAAACAATTTCGCATATCAAACCTAATTTATTATTAGACCTCTTTTTAACTTCAATTTTCAAAGTGGTTTAAAACAATGTAAGTGTTGAATTAGAATTTCCATCAAAATTAGATTTAGCATTTGATCACTAACTAATAGGCTTTAAATGAATGAGTTATTATTTTCACAATTCAAGCCCAATACTTTAGGATCTTTTAATTGAATTGACCTCTAAATTATGATAATTAATAGAATTTCAATTTTATTTTTATCCTGAGACAAGTGGCAAGTTGGTTTCTACCTTTTAACCCATTATATTTCAATCATCTAAAAAAGTTCATTATAATCAATATTTTTATCCCTTTTCCCTTTGATTAATCCTAAGATTTAATTAAGGTATTAAAATTCCAAAATTACCATTTTGCCCTTGGGGCTCCCCACTCTATAACTTATCAAATGAAACTCAAGTGACTCACAAAATAAGCTTGAAGAAAAACCACAAGAAAACACATGGGAAAATCTTGAAGGAGATAACAAGTGAACAATAAAAGCTAAAGTGGACTATAAGCATTAGGTTTGGGTGAGCTCAGAAACTATATATATATATATATATATATATATATATATATATATATATATATATATATATATATATATATATATATATATATATATAAAAGA
>JXCR01138118.1:25381-57128 GCA_002079205.1 Phalaenopsis hybrid cultivar
TATATATATATATATATATATATATATATATATATATATATATATATATATATACTTGATGGACTTCTAAGGCTACTATCAGTCACCCGTATGTATAGAGCATGACATTCAACCAGAAGGGTGTCTTACTATAAGCATACTAAGGAGATAACAAGTGAACAATAAAAGCCACAGTGGACTATAAGCATTTAGGTTCGGGTGGGCTCAGAAACTATCTATATATATACTCGACAGACTTCTAAGGCTACTATTGGTCACCCGTATGTATAGAGCCCGACATTCAACTAGAAGAGTGTCCTACTATACCAAGTTATGATGATACTCCTTAGCCCGGTACTGGTGATTGACAAGTGGAGAATCACTTTTAAAATTTATTTTTTGGCATGCATATAGTTTCCAGTCATACAAGAGAAAATAATATCAATTTTGTAGTTAAAGTACTTTTGTAAATGTAATATTTGTTCTAATCATATCTACTCTTATCAGTTTTGTAAAAATATGATTACGCCAAAGTCGATCACACAGTCGAGCGTGGGACCGCCAACAACCTAAGAGGGCAATGTTGCCTCGCTAGTTTTATGTCAGTGAATAATATGTCATCCTACGATTCACCATGACCGATGTTGTAGGATGGAACATTATTTTGTTCTACCACGGCGTGCCTTTGTCATCATCGCCCTTACCCCCAAAATGAACGGTCCAGCTTATAGCCTTACTTGATGGTTCACATGTAGCAAAAGGTTAAATGTGCTCACTTATGTTTTGTACATAAGTGTATAAATCCAACCAAGAAGCAAGGAAAAAAAGAAGAAAAATGGGGTGAGAGAGAGGAGAGAACAATCCACCTGAAAGAGATAAGAGTTAAAAGGTGTATCGACCCTCAAAGCAGCGGCTAAAACGATCAAGAAAAAGTCCCAAAAATGTGGCCCAAAGATCCACGAATCAACTCGAAAGGGTATCATTTTCTCTAATTCCGCAAATGAATCAACCCAAAAGGGTATCATTTCCAAATTGCATTTCAAACAAATCGAAATAGCAAGGGGACCAAACCAATGTGACGACTATATTCATAGCCCGCAACACCTATGTATTCACATATTCAATTTCTAAACTTTAATGTTGCGTTCGACATTCAAATCCTTCATGAATAAATTCCAAACTTTTTTCCAAATAATAGTTTGTGAGTCTTCAAACTTTTTTTTATCCAATTCACATTGATTTTATATTTCCCAAAAAAAAGTTCTCAAAGCCTCCAAATTTTGCAAATCAAACAAAAGGCATGTAATTTTTAAACAGTTACTCTAAGCTTCAAAAGCTTTCATAACTCAAAAACAATACGATTTCAAACTTTCCCAAAAAAACGCCCATTCAAAGTTTCAAAACTGTAAACATTTTAGATCTTCAAACACGAAGCAACAAAGCATTTCATATTCTAGAAATAACCAAGCATTTGAAGTCTTTCCAAATATCATAAAGGGGTGCAATAAACATTTCAGATAACACATATACATCTCAATTCACCTCATTACATAGGCATCAAATGCATAATTAAACTCCTCGAATCCTCTTTTAAAACAAACCATGGTGAGTTCAAATTCTTTAAAATACATTTCGCAAGATTTGCAGGTTCTAAAAAAACAAAACCATGATAATTTCATTTTTAAACAATCTTTATGTAGAGATTCCAAAGATCAAACACTGCCTATGTGAATAAGTGTGAAGCTAACAAGCTGGATGCACATCTCTCAAATTTCAGGTGCCTAAGTATGTAAATCACCAAATGGAATGTACATGCACAATGAGAAGTTAGCCTCCTTGCAATAATGGATCTCACATAACAGTAAAGTTTCACGTATATAACGAAAATCCCCACATAAATGAGAGTATTTTAGAGAATTTACTCCTCGTAATGCACATGATACAAGACTAGCTTTTAACACATTATTACATTGCAGTTATACAATTGGAATGAAAGGCCTTTAGAGACAAGAAAATAAAGCTCCGGCACTTGTGCCCAAAAATGATTATATGCATACCACTCAATTATCACCTATTTACATAACTAACACTTTAAACTTCAACAAAGAAAAAAAAAATAAAAAATAAATTGTTTTCCACTTTGAAAGAGTGATGTTCGTGCCTTTTCGTGAACTGTTTAAAGACTTGAACATTGTGTGCGCGTGATTAAAGGAATTCATTAATGGGGAAACGTAGGTACATTAGAATCGTGTGATATGCATGTAACCCTTCTCACATTTAGCAATTCAGAAATTTAACGTGGAGTATTGAAGCACGCGGATCCAGAGGAAAAACCCCATTTCATACATAAAGTAAGGTGGTATGTGTGTGAAAGTTGAAGTTTTGGTGCTAAATATGTAAATATATAAGAATTGGGTGTTATATATGTAAACTTTTGCTAAAAGAAATGCTGCAGCCCCCCAAAGCAAATAATCAGAACAATTCCAGATGTTAGGTACGTAAATATATGAGAAATTGAGTGGTAGATATGAAAATGTCTCTTGAGCAAACTGAAATGTTACAAATGTAAACAAACGCGAATCACTTTTATTCATACAAATCTTCCTCCTGAATAAATATTTTCATACAAAAAGAATGTGTAAAACCTCAATCAAAATAGCATGCGAGGGTCATTACCTTGATAGATGCTCAAGATAGTAACTACAAACAATCAATCCACTAGCAACCAATTGGGCTCATTTTAATCATCAAACAAGGACTTTCATGTGCTAAGTATGTACATACAAAAGCAATGTATGGCATATAAGTATGAACCGGGCAACAATCGTCGTGATGTGATTTTACATTTTAAAGTCAATATTATCATATTTCTTCTTGTCATTTTAACATGTTATTTTTTCTTTTTTTTTTGGGTCTTATTATAATCCATATTAGTGTGTGAATGTTTACTTCACTTTCGTATATGTCACTGTGCTTATTTCATGTAATCAAAACTTTTTTAAGTTATATAAATATTATTAAACTTTTTTACATTTTCATTTCTTGACATTTGAGAAAATAATATTCTGCTACACAGATTATTCATTCAACTAAAAAAAATTACAAATAAGTTTTTTACAAAACGTACTAAGCAAACAACTAAACAACTTGTTCAGAATAGGGGCAAAATGGTCAATTTTACAGAATCAACTGTTTTCCAGACGCATTAACCAAACAGCCAGACAGCTTATCCAAATCAGCTGGTCATCAGCAGATTATCAGGATAAACTACTTATCAGCAGAAGCTGGATAAGCTGCAGCTGCCCCAAACAGACCCTAAGTGGATTTTTGGCTTACTTAAGTGCACTAAAATGGCTGCACAAAAAAAGTCGTGCGTAGATGTAAGTAACGCAAGACTCATAAAAAAAGATAATATCATGTTTACAATATTTTCCAATCCTCTATAGGATCTTCCAAACATAAGCATTGAAGCTTCCCGATATTTGCAAATAAAAAAATAAAAGCTCTCAAGTTTTTATTTTTTTTTAAAGCAAGGCACCAAGACCATCCGCTCAATGCATATGGCAAATAAAATTTTAAGATTTTCTTTGTTTAAAATGATGCTTTCAAAGATCTCAAAATTTCATGAGATGGGATCTTCAAGGCCTTGATATTCAAGTATTAACACCATAGACTTTTCAAAATTTTTCTTGAAATGAAGCTCATATATGTTACCAAAAAGATTAAACCCAGGAAGATTAAAAGGAATTTTGTCCACATGCTTGAAGAAAAGAAGAAGGGAAGGAAGGCATCTTGCTTTTTTTTTTTTTGTTCAAGAGAAAACAAAGAAAACCAAACACCGGGCAAGCTAGGGAAGAACCAACCAAGGAGGAAGAATCACACGAAACTTTTCCTGCACCTCCCCCCTTTCTCTGAAAATTTCGGCCGGCTCGCGACAGAGAAGAATGCTCAGCACAGCTAGGTCAGTTTTGCGAATGGGAAGAGGCAAACAGATCGAGCGAGAGCTTTAGAGATTTTGGATTTTTTAGGGAGAGAGGAAAGAGTTAATAATAATAATAATTGTTATTATTACTATTATGAGCTCCTTTTTGTTCATTTTTTCCCAGACATGCCATATTGAAGAAATGATCATCTTCCTTAGGAAAAATCGACGTTCCTGACATGCCGGTGTAGTCTACTACCTCATCTGAGAGTGTTCGGGCAACCACGTCATGACTGGGTCAAAAAACACGTCAAATTTGATTTCCATCAAAGTTTTGGTTCAGGCTCAATTGATCAAGATGGTGTAGATGGTTGTCATGAGAAGTTTAAAAAAAATTTGAAGTGATTTTGAGTTGATTTGAAGGGTCGATTTGAAGAATTTGGACATATAGTCAAATTTGGGAATGTTGGGTTAAGCTGGGTTGGGCTAGATTTTAGCTATTGCCCAATTGATGGTCCAATTTGATGTGGGTGATTGTCATGAAGTGTTCTCAACATTAATTGGGTGTCAATTTTGGGGTTTGGGTATTCAATTAGGTGATTTTTGAGACATGGATAAATTGGGGCAAAATTGGGGGTTTCGAATTTAAGTTGAAATTGGATTCAAATATGGGTCAATTGGGTTGAGATTTGGGTTGGGTTAATAATATAAAAGATAAATTTAAGCCTGAAATTAAAATTGGGGAGAATTGGGATCGAATTGAATTCAATTGAAGGATTTAAGTTGGTTTTGAAGACAAAAAGGCTGAGTTGGGTATTTCAGTGAAATTGAGGTGCTAACCATCCTGATTTGAGCTACGGATCAATGGGATCTCCATTTGGGTCCTTTATGTACCGGTCTTAGCTAAACTCTAGCCTAGGGCCAGTGGGTATAGGAGACCATCTACATGAGTGTCTCAAAAGATCAAAGGATTAAAGTCAACAACTTGGGGTTTAAGGTTGTGAGTGAATGGGGTGAAAGTGAGTGACAGTGAGTGCAAGTGGGTGCAAGTGAGTGAACCAGTTCCAGATCAACATCCAAGGTCAACCCTAAGGCCAAGTAGTAATATGGAAACTCTCTTGAGCTCCCTTATAGTGGTCCCACCTACTAAGTCCTAGAGGTTAGACCAATATATGGAACTTCAAGTTGAGGAAAGAAAAGTTTAGAAATTCTAATGGTGAGGATTCCTTTTCTAGTTTTCTATGATTAGTCAACAGAAAACCATATGGCTAGACCTTAGGCTACTAAATAGGAAAAAAGTAAACCTCAACCAAAAGTGAGTTCAACACCTCCATACCCGTTCATGGCATTTCTATTGGAGGTCATCCTGAGAGACCTCATCTCTTAACTGTTGTTGCATGTGATGCCCACTAGTCCGTACATAGAAATACTACAGCTAATGTTGTGCAGGAACTCCACAATGCGTCGAAAAGGTCTCGGGTGGGTGTCTGAACTATCGGATGTCACGGACAGGCCGTAAACTATCCTGAGTCATGCAGGTGGACACCCTACACTCATGACAACAAAAATTGATGCCACTAAAGGACCCCCAACAAGTGTGCTGCGCAGTCAAGGCACAGTGCACTTGTTGGAAGATGCTCAATTTTTTATCAAGCTCAGGTTAGTAATGAAGCTACGCAGCCTAAGCGATCAAAAGGAGCCAAGTACCCTAGGAAGGAAAAGCCACGAGAGCCAAATCCACTTCTAGAAGGATGGGGAGGAATGCACTTGGGACTTACATCCACTCGAAAATGGGTTCAGAGGCCGTAGAGGCATGACCCAGAGAAAGTGGTTCAGAGGCCGTAGAGGCATGAATACGTCTGGTAGGTTCAGGGGTCGTAGAGACATGACCTACGAATGAGTTCAGGGGCCATAGAGGCATGACTCAATATTGTGGTTCAGGGGCCGTAAAGGCGTAACCACAAAGAGAAACAGGTTTAGAAGCCGTAGAGGCATGACTTAGGGGTGAGTTCAGAGGTCGGCTGGAACGTGACTCAACTCGGTGGTTCAGGGGCCGCAGCGGCATGACCACACAACACTGAGGGGTATACCCTCAAATGTCTGCGCTTCATCAATGAGGACTGTCGGGCTGAACGTCACTCATTTATAGAAGGCAGGTTGGCTATGAAGCCGCTCGTCACTTTAATGAGGAATGCCATGGGGACTTACATCGCTCACTAAGCGATAACAGGTTGAATAGATCGAGAAGGAGTGTCATAAAGTTCACATTTGAGGACTAGTCCGGGTTGATCAGTTAGAAAGGAGGGTCTAGGGACTCTGATCCCTCCTGCAAACGGATCGAGGTGCGTACCTCAACACCCGCGCTCCATCAATGAGGACTGTCGTGTGGACTTTATGTCGCTTATGAGAGGAAGGAAGGTTGGCTAGGAAGCCTCCTGTCACTTTAATGAGGAATGCCATGGAGCCTAACATTGCTCACTAAGCGGTAACAAGTTAACTAGATCAAAAGGAGAATGCAAACGAACTTCGGCTATCCTTCGAGTGCTAGTCTGCATTGATCAGTTAGGAAGGAGAGTCATGAGACTCTAATCCCTCCTGCAAACCGATCGAGGTGCGTGCCTCCACACACGCACTACATCTGTGATGAATACTGAGAGTTTTACATCATCACTTGAGAGGTAGCAAAGGTTGGCTAGGAGCCGAGCAACAAAGCTAAATCTTCGAATGACGAGATGTTCTCATAAAAGGACTGACTAAAATGTCGTGTGATCCGAGAAGCACTAAATTCGGATGGCTGAGAAGGCAAAACTGGAGACATTGTCCATGAGGAATGCACTTGAGACTTATATCTGCTCTGGACAGAGGGTTCAGAGGCCGTAAAGGCGTGATCCTGAAACAACCAAGGTGTTAGAACCTTGAATGCCTACACTATGTTCGTGAGGACTGCCGTCGGGCCTTACGTTGCTCTTTGAACAAGTAGGCAAGTTGGCTAAGAAGCCCAACATTAAAGCTGAAATGTCGAATGACGAGATGTTCTCATAAAAGGACCGACTAGAGCGTCGTGTAGTCCGAGAAGCATCGAAGCAGGTGGCTATAGAGCCGAAAATACCACAAGATAAGATGTTCTCATAAAAGAGCAAACTCTAAGGTCATAAGGCTCGAGGCACATCGTAGTATTTGGCTATGAAGCCAAAGGGTCGTGATGAGACGAGACACCCTCATAAAAGAACCAACTAGAACGTTATAAGCTTCGAGATGTGTAAAATGCTAGCTGAGTGAAGCAGTCTAGCAATCTGAGACGGGTCGATAAGACCGAGCGAAGCGGTCTGCACCGTACGCGGCGTCACAGTACTGTCGGATATCAAAATATCACGACCGAACAAGGATCGGTTGACCAACTGAAGTAGTTTAAACCAATGCGACTTGTCTCTTAACGAGGTGATGAAAATAAACCTAGTCAAAATCAGTGTTGAAGGGGGTCGAACGAACAAAGCGATCCAACCTCATAATACCTTACGGACTTGGGCAAGGTAACTCTTGCTGGAGGGTTTTGCGGGTGTGAAAATACCCAGCTTAAACATGGACTAATCAAATTAGCATATAGCTTAGATTAGTTCTACATGCAACCTGACATAGTGAATAACGTCAGTCAAGTCAACTATCAAATAGGACATGAGGTAGGTATCCTGCCTATGCATGTAAAATGGTACAGGAGATATGTATCCTGATCCTGCATCAAGCAAGCAAGTAATGGCTGAAAAGCCTGAAGTAACATACTCAGAGTGTAGTCGAACATCTGAGTGTTGCGATGAAACATGGATCGGTAGTAAAGCCGATACAACATGTTTCTTAATGGTGGGTGAAACCAACCAAAATGAACGAGACAAAGACATGGTCATATGATCAGAGTGGTCTAACCATAAGAGTGCTTCTGTGAGCACTAGCGAAGCAACTTTCGCTGGGAATCCATGGATCGGTCATTACAACGATACGACATGACACTTGACTTGGTGGACAGATCCAACTGAAGTAGTCGAGAAAAAAAAATGAGGTCATATGACCTAGAAAGGTCTAACCACTAGGACACCTTGTGAGCACTAGCGATATAACTATCGCTGAGGAGTTTTGCGGGTGTGAGAATACCCGACTTAAATGTCGACTAATCGAGCTAGCATGGAGGTCAGATTAGTATGACATGCAACTAGACATGGAGTGTAAGATCAACCAAGTCGAAGAAATCGCTGAAGAGTCGATCTCAAAATGTACACACGGAAGACTCACGTTGGGGATACCTTAAAGGTTCTGCCGATGCTTCATGGGGACTTGAACGTTTCATTCTGACGTGGTGAACAAACTCAAACCAACCAAATGAGGCATCAAAGAGGTGTTGGATGCATAGAGCAATCCAACCTCGTGACACTTAGGCATGATCTCAACAAAGTGATCCTCAGTGGGGGATTTCAAGTGATCCCTTTCTAGGAATTCCATATGACGCTTGCTAGGGATTCTTTTCTGCGGGCATAAAGATAACCGTCTTACTCATGGACTAATAGAGGCTACGTAATGCTCAAATTAGTGTGACACACACTTCGAGATGGCGAGTAAAGTCAGCCAAATTGGTCAAAATACCATAGAGGTATCAAGGAGGGTTGGATGCATAGGTGTCCAACCTCGAGGGGTTTTTAATAAGCCATTGCTAAGCATAGTCTCTGTTGGTAATTTCCTCCAAAACAAGTAAAGTAGTCTTTGTCGAGGAAAACATGACAATCCAATCGGGCATTGAGGATCCCAATTAGGCATGGATCAGCTATGTAAGTGAGCGTTCTAACTGATACCACATGCCTACTGTCAAAACAACGAATTACTCAAATCAGGTGGACTGAGTGGTCCAACCCACATGGGATATCCTGACCAGGAGTCTGTGAAGTGAGACTCTTAATGGGTACTCCTCAAAATTGATGGGGTAATTCCTGTCAGAAGGATAGCAAGAAGTAACTGGACCCAGTGATTGGATGAACACAATAGCTCATCTCAGAAAAGCATCCCCCAATGGGGATTCCTCAAAGACTAGCGGAGTAGCTCTTATATGAGGGAAACAAAAGCAGCCCAACCTGTAGAAGGGGCTTTGTTAACACACCTGACGATGTGACCCAATTGGGGTTTTTCATACTGGTCTGAAAGTACTCCGTTTAGGTACGGATCGGCTATGTAAGCTGAGTGTTGTAGCCAATACGACATGCCTCTTCCCGACAAAGCTATATGAATTGCTCACACTGTGAGGATTTAGAAATGGGGGTTAGACTATGACGATGGTCTACCCACAAAAATGTCTAGCTTTTAAGCTAAAGCACTTCCATAGAAGGATCTCAACCGAATTCATTCAAAGTAAGGGGGACAAACACGTATTCCACATTCATAAGGATGAACGGGATGTGTACATCAATCATACTTGCAACGAGCGGGAGTGGTAGTCTTTGGACCCTGCGTAGAGCGGATCGACGAAAGAAAAGGTAAGAGAAAGGCGAGGCTTCTCTTATAGAGATTGGTGGCCGCACCAGGTATAAGCCGCCCGTAGGACTTCCACTTTGCCCGAAATGCGAACCAACAATCAAATTAAGAGAAAAACAAGATTTCTCCTACATGAAACTGTAGTGACTTATGAGTGATCTTTTAATATATGCAAAGTGATCACTATAGGGAGTCCACATAAGGAAGAGACAACTGAAAATGCACATTTTATATTGCTCCAAAAACTGGATTACAAAGTGCATGTGCTTCAAAATACATTTTCCTCATAAAGTACAATGAGTACATGGAAAAGAGGATAAGCCAAATATCTCTTCAAGTATCAGTCATAGATAGGGAGTTTGATAAGATCCATTTGCAACAATCATCCCGAGGGATAGCTCAACTTTCAGATGAAAGACTACTGGACTCCTGGGGGTCAACGCATGGATCGTAAAGGTAGTGCGTGAAGAGTCCACAAGACGACAAGCTTTTATCCAAAGAAAGGGCCGCTAGACCCAGAGGGTAACACGTGGGTGAAGAGTCCACGTACAAAAAGGCAAATCAACTTCTGAGGAAGGACCGCCGGACCCAGAGGGTCGATGCACGAAGCATGAAAGCACGTGGGTGAAGAGTCCACGTACAAAGAGGTAAGTCAACTTCCGAGGAAGGACTGCCGAACCCAGAGGGTCGACGCACAAAGCGTGAAAACACGTGGGTGAAGAGTCCAAGTACAAAGAGGTAAGTCAACTTCCGAGGAAGGACTGCCAAACCCAGAGGGTCGACGCACGAAGCGTGAAAAGGTAGTGGGTGAAGAGCCCACAAAGCTTTGAGGAGTCTTTCATTTCATTCATGAATTTTTCTATTGGCATTCAGATTTTTTTATTTTTATAGAGCTTGTTAGAATCTCTTTTTTTATTATATCGGGCTAAGCCACTATCGAGAATGATTTGGCATAACATAGCAAATTGAGCTGATACGAAGAGCTCTCATGTAGGCATCCTAGAATGACCAGATATACCATGAAAAATATGATATTTTGCAAAATTCAAGTCCAGGTGGGATTTTCCTTAAGTACCTTTCCCTAGCCCATGTCCTATAATTCTTTTCACCCTTAGCCTAAGTAGGCATCGTCATTCGTATCCGGGTGTCAAGGAAAAATTTTTATTTTAGAGATGTCTTTAAATCCATTACTGATTCATCAGTCATCCCAATGTCACTTAAACAATTCTCTGAACATAATATCCTAAGGATCTTATCAGGAGAATTTTGAGATCAGAAAATTCTTTATATTAAAGTTTCTGATTTTTCCACTCACCTCAAGCTTCTTCTCAGGAGTGTTGAGCAAATTTTTTTTATTATTATTTTATTTTTTTATTTTTTTTTAAGCCTTTCAGTTTTTTTTTTATTTTCCTGAGAATGGCTATTTTTGGTGAGCTTCTTTTTGTTATAAAGCATTTTCTTCTTACTCAAAAATCTCCCGAATAAAGATTCTTAGGATTTTATGACTCATTACTTGTCAAGTTTCCATCGGTCTAGCTGAATGGAAAAGTAAGAGATCTAAATAGTCTCTGAAACTACTCACATCTCAATAACACCCATCAAGTCATTCTGAGGTGTTCTCAGGACTTAGGTGAAAGTTCATTAAAGGAAGGGATTCAGTCATCATGAATTAGTTCAAATCCCCCTAAATCATGAGTATTTGCAAATCCTAAGAAGGTGCATACATGGTCTGGTTCAAGCCTAGCCTTAGGATTTATCCAAGATTCAACCTCAAGAATCATCAAAGGCGAACCCAAGACAAGATCAACTAAGGGGTGAGATTCCTTTTGGAACCATCTCAACGGCCTCCAAAAATTAGAATCGGAGCATAAATAAATGCAGATATATCTCAGTTAGACAAGTAGAGAGATCTAACTGGTAGTGTTGGATATCGAAGTATCACAATGAGTCATGGACTGATTTATAGAGGCAAAGTGTCTAATCAGTTCAACATGACTATTGACAAGGTAATAAAAGTCAACCAAGTCAAACAAAACATATCCACATATCCATGAAGTTGGATATGAGAGAGGTGGATCAATCTCGAAAAGATGCTCTTTCACCAAAAACCTAAAAAGGTCAATAAGGTTCTAAATAGTCGAGGCACCAAATCCTAGTCAGGTTCAAAGTAACTGACTAAATCAAATGCTTAGACATGTAGGATGGTCTGAGCAACAAAAAAACACATCAAGAGCTTAGTCAAAAGGTAAACATAGCTCAAATAGAGTTAGGCGCTCTCAAATAGCTTGGGAGGTGTGTATCCCAGCTAAACATGGATCGATGAAGACTAGCAAGGTGGTCCAACTGATACAACACATAATCAACAAAGAGCTTTTGGGGTGCACCCCAATTGGAGTATAGAGCATCCTAATATAGCTTTACTTAATAAACAAAAGAGGTAGAATAAGCACTCTTCAAAGCAAAGGCAAGTAAATCCCCCGCCATCAAACGTAGAAAGTCATTCTACATGCAGCGTTGGGACGTCAAGAGACGTGGTGGCAAGGATTTGCCTAACCCACGGAGTATTCGTCGAAGTAGGGCGATCAACTTCTATCCTCAACTAAGGTGAGAATCGATGGGGGTGCGCCTCAGATCTCCCTTTATAAACGTAGGACAAATTTATCTTTATCGATGAGGAGGAAGCCACAACATTTTCCTTATGCTTGTGGAACACATCAAATGTGGGCAAAAACCACTCCAACCGGATCATAATGATACCTGGCATAGAATCTGGTACGGTGGCTCTAAGCACCACACCAAGGGCCCCCATGAAACACCTCAGAGGATCTCATAGCATGACAGAAAGTGAATATCTCGGCCTCATAATGGATTAACAGGTGGACCCGGGTCTCCTACTATGAGAGCCTATATGATAAGAAGAATAAAGAAGTTTATTCGGACATCTGAAGGATCTAAATAAAGAACTTCTTTCAAGGAAGAGGACTCAGTCCTTGTAAAGGGGAATTTGGAATCCCAACAGATATAGAGACATGTGGCTGAGTCAGCTACCATAGTTGCAAAGGTCTGTCCCTATTCCTCTGGACGCTCTTGACTAATGTAGACACGGGCGAGACCTCAGAGAAACCCAGAACAACGGGGGCTGGAACGTTCATCAAACCAGCTAAAACATTTCCTCTTGAAGAGGAAGTTGTTTCTACGATCTTCTTAGTCAGAGAACTTGTAGTAGCGGTAACAAAAAGTACTGCAGGGTAAGAATGGTCTACATCCTGAGGAGGAAAGAAGCTCCTAGCAATCTTAGCTCACAGCTAAACAGAATAGAGAAACAATTCTCAGCCGACAGGATCTCAGGTTCATCCTGGGCCGGAACTGAAACGTGTCATAGCGAGGGCCCAATCCACACCACCAAAGGACAAAAATGTGGTTCTCAGCTGACGGAATTTAAGCATTGATCTCGGGTCAGAACCAAAGAGAGTCATGGCGGGGACATAACACACCGCTAAAGGATAGTACCGTAAAAATTAACTCTAGCACTCTTAAATAATGCAACATCCATGATGATGGAAATTCTCAAAACACAAAAGGACTACAAAAGATGCTAGAAAACTAAAAAGAGTGTTGCAGCACATCGCCATCTGGTACTATCCTTCTTCCGCGAGGGAAAAGGTAGCACCAATATGAGCTACTACAACGAAAGAAGTGTCACATGCACAACTCCTTTTCAAAGGAGGACACTTAGTAAGCATCCAACGGGGACGTGGTCTGCACAACCGGGAAAGTATCACAACAACTCAATTCAGAGGCCAAAGATGCCCCTTGAAGTAGAATCAGAACATGTATGTAAACCTGATGCAAGACAAGCTGCTGAATTCATAGCAATATATTCCTGGTCCTCCTGGTCCTCCTAGCCTTTCTGCATAATCGGGGGATAGGTGGATCCTCAGGGGAACCGGAACAGAAAGAGAGCCGGAACAAAAGTCACACCGGTGACAGTAGTGGTAGACCTACTGCTAGCAAAAGGCTCACCTACGTATGGCAGGGAAATCTGTGAGAAAATAGAGGAACGGGTCTGGAGAAGACTGTCAGGTGTTACGGCGCATCGCTATCGATCATCGACCTCCTTTTTGCAAAAGAAGCGGGTGCGACACGAGCCACTGCAACAAAAGTAACTCGATATGCACATCTCCCCTTTTAAGGTGGAGGGCATAGAGCGAATGCCTTATAGGGCATAAAAACAACTCAATATGCACGTCTCCTCATTTAAAAGGGATGGCACAAAGTAAACACCTCAGAGGGCGTAGGAACACGTAAGATAATCCCACAAAAGTGCTTCAATGAACTGAAAGGTATGACACCTTCAGAAGCACAAAAAATGCTCTAGGAGAAGGAAAAGGGTTCCCCCAACGGTAGTGATCGTATCCATCTTCCTGCTCTTCTACGTCGCGGGACAAGAAGGGACAACAATTAGAAATAAGAAGAGGTCATGAAACTAATCATAAGGTACAACGGCATCGATGCTTGCGAGAATGCAGCAACCGAACTGTCGAGGGTGAGAGAAGGGACAGAATGCATCGAGTTGCTACCCCTAGCAACTGACACATGGACTGAAAACCAAAGGTCTCACAAAAAGGCTCAACTGTGACTCGAAAGAAGAGAACTAGGTCACGATAATATGAGCGAAACTCCTAGTATGGAGAGAGGCTAGAAACTCCAGAAGCGAAACTCCAAGTATGGAGAGAGAGACTCATCCCCAGCGGAGTCGCCATTTTGTTTTCGTTTGTTTTTCTCTCTTTTATTTTAGATGGAGTCTCCAACTTGTCGATCATCGTATAATTCCCTTATTTGAATAAATCTCCCTCCCAAATCAAATTAGTGATTCAAAGAGGAGAGGAACCGAATAAGAAGGGACATACGAAAAAGCGACAAACAAGAGAAAACATAAAACATGGAGAGCCCACGTGCGGTAAACCTCACAAGGATAGGTTAAGAGTGTCCGTCCAAACAAGATCGGACGAAAGCACCTTAAACTGATATCCGTGAAAGAATACCTACGTAGACTACCCATAACCAGAGATTCAGGTATAGGTGCCTGTTCTGGGGTCAAGAGCACTCCCAAGGGGACGTATCCCACTTGGTTAATTACATCTTAGGGGGTACCCAAGAATACTCTTGATAAAAGGAGTTTCGCTTTGATTATCGTGAACCTGGGGCAAGAGGTAATCAAAGGAAGGTTATTCTGTGTGGGAACAGTCCCGATGCTTCAAAGCTCGCACTAAGCCATCGGGCATAGAGCAAGTCGCTCACATCCCAAATGGGTAGCGGCTCATCGACACACGGGGCCTACGGAATAACCTAAATCATTTTGGCGGGGATATCCAAACAAATCAAAGCACGTCCGGTCCATAAGGGTAGAGGACAAATCGTCGTATCCCAAATGGGCGGCAGGTCATCGGCATCTGGCCGTCAAAAAGATATCAACGAAGTCAAGGAGCGACAAGGCTCAAAGGGGCTCAACAAAAAGGAAGGTAGAGTGATCCTAAAAGATATACGTAACTGGGTCGGGGTGCCACATACCCGTCATCCACAGCTATAGGACCCTAAGTCTACCTGATCGTGAAGGTAGTTGACCCAACACGTTCTGAGATCCCCGGTCAGCAATCCCTGAATTGCATCGTCCACGGGAACCTCGGTAGCCCTAAAGTCAAAGGAAAGAAACTCTATCCTATGACTAAAAGCTAGAGCTCAAGAGGTGGGACTTACACCTGTCGAATTGGCCAGGATGCCTCAGGAAAGAAAAGAAAATGGAGGTTCAGTTACAAAAGCTGAAAACGCTCCAAACAAAAGGACATACACCCTGTCTGGGTCAGTGAGCTTTCTAACACCCTAGGCGCACTAGACAACCACATATAAAGAGGTATGTTGGGCCAGTCAGGTTGAAGAAGCACGGGGACTCCTCCTCGGGACATGCAAATATGATACAATTATCTAGAGCGATCCTTAAGTATTGTATAGGCCCTATTAATATAAGCAGAAAAGTAAATGTGAAAGTTTTTAAATACTGAATATTTTAATCCTAAATTTTAATTATCTTGAATATTTTATATAGGATTTTGTAGAAAATTATAATTTTAAAGTCCTTAATGAGCCTAGATTATATCGTGAAATCTCATATCACAGAAAGAAACAAAGAAAACACATGCAAGTGCAAACATGCAATATGATGCAAAAAACAAAAAAAAAAGCAAGTCAAATCAAAATAATTAACAGGCCGGTGCCGCTGGGTCGGCAACATATCCCAGAAAAGAAAAAGGCGGCCAGACTCCACATATACATGCCCGGTGTTTCCGTTCAATTTTCTCTTTTTATATTTTTAAAAGGAGTCGTCAGCTTGTCGATCGTCGTATACTTCCCTCATTCGAATAAATCTCCCTCTCGAACCATATAAATGATTTGAAGAGGAGAGGAACCGAATAAGAAGGGACATACGACAAAGTGACAAACAAAAGAAAAAGTAAAGCGTGGAGAGTCTCTGATGCGAATAAACCTCGCAAGGATAGGTTAAGAATGTCCGCCCAAACAAGATCGGGCGGAGGCACCTTAACCAATATCCGCGAAAGAAGTATCTACATAGACTACCCATGAACCAGAGAGTCTGGTGTATGTACGTGTTCTGGGGTCATGACCAAATAAGTATTTACGTAGACTACCCATAAACAGAGAGTCAGGTGTATGTACCTGTTCTGGGGTCAAGAGCACTCCTAGAGGAACGTGTTCCTACTAGTTAATTACATCTTGGGGGATACCCAAGAATACTCTTGATAAAAGGAGCTTTCGCTTCAGTATTATCATAGACCTGGGGTATAGGAAATCAAATGAAGGTTATTCCGTGTGGGAACAGTCCAGATCTAGGGTATAGGCAATCAAATGAAGGTTATTCCGTGTGGGAACAGTCCCAATGCTTCAAAGCTCGCGCTGTATAAGCAACCAAAGAAAGGATTATATATGGGAACAGTCCCAATGCTTCAAAGCGCACGCTAAACAATCGGGCAGAGAATGAGTCTCTCACATCCCATAATGGATGGTGGCTTATCAGCACATGGGGCCCACAAAATAACCTAAATCATCTTAACGGGGATTTCCCAATACGTCAAAGCACATCCGGGCCAAAGGAAAGAGGACAAATCGTCGTATCTTAAATGAGCGGCAGCTCATCGGCATCGGGCCGTCAAGGTGATATCAACGAGGTCAAGGAGCGATGGCTCAAAGGGGCTCAACAAAAAGGAAGGTAGAGTGATCCTAAAATGTAGAGGTAACTGGGTCGGGGTACCAAGGACCCGTCATACACAGCTACTAGAACCCTAATTCTACTTGATCGTGAAGGTAGTCGACCCAACACGTCCTGAAATCCCCGGCCAGCAATCCGTGAATTGCATCATCCACGGGAACCTCGGTAGCCCTAAGGTCAAAGGAAAGAAACTCTATCCTATGATTACAAGCTAGAGCTCCAAGAGGTGGGACTTATACCTGCTGAAATAGCAAAGATGCCTTGGGAAAGAAAGAGAAAGTGGAGGTTAGGCTACAAAGCTCGAAACACTCCAAACAAAAGGACTTACACCCCGTCTGGGTCGGGGAGCCTTCTAGCACTCTAGGCGCACTAGACAACCACCTATATGAAGGTATGCTGGGCCATTCAGATTGGAAGAGTATGGGGACTCCTCCTCGGGACATGCAAATATGAATGCAATTATCTCGAATGATCCTAAGTATTGTGGAGGCCCTATTAATATATGCAAGAAAGTAAAAGTTGTAATTTTTAAATCCTGAATATTTTAATCCTACATTTTAATTATCTTAAAGATTTTATTTAGGATTCTATAGGAAATTAAAATTTAAGGGTCCTTAATGAAACTATGTTGTATCGTGAAATCCCAGATAAAACACAGAAAGAAAACCAGGAAAACACATGCAAGTGCAGACATGCAACATGATGTAAAAAATAAAGCAAGCCAAGTTAAAATAATAAACAGGCCGGTGTCGCTGGGTCGGCAACATATCCCAGAAAAGAAAAAGGGCGGCTGGACTCCGCATATACATGCCCGGTCCTAATTTTATACATGAATATAAAATGCAGAATTAAGATACGGGGCACGAGCATCTGCCCTGGTTCCCTCCACGTGGTTCTCATGCTAACGTCTTGGAACCCGTGCCCGTATCTTATTTCTGCTACAAGACTCCCTAAACTCTAAAAAAAATACATCGAGAAAAGAAAAAAACTCAATCTTGCATGAAACAAATGTCAGCGGGAAAACTCACATGCACATATCGTATTGTGAGCCATGCCTTAAAAGTGGGGGGAGCTAATAACACCTCCAAGCAAAAGAGTCAGAAATCATTACTTGCTCCCCCCACAGCGGTACCTGTGTGTGTGTATGAAAATAGGCATGGCTCCCTGCAGAAGAACGCCCTAACATACTCCCATAGCGGTATCTGTGTGTGTATGAAAATAGGCATGACTCCCTGCAGAAGAACGCCCTAACATACTACCACACTATGCAACACGCATCACATCACAAGCATAATGCAAAAGAAAGGAATCTGGCTAGGGCAACCAATCCAACAGAGAACAATAGCCAGGCATAAAAAAGACTATCTAGCACCCTAAATCCTAGCCTAGAACACCATCTACCGAGAAAGTGCATCGACCTAATATATAAGTGAGGTAAGTCTAAGTATAGTATGACTTTGACGGGGTCTTCATACCGGCCCCATCATAAAGATCTGAAGGATCTAAAGGGTGTCACAAAGAGCGGTGATGCAAGTTAGATCTATTAGATCTTTAGCACAGTCATACTCATGTCAATCCCGATGACTTAACTTGCATCGCTCACTGGGATCAACCCAGCAAGCGATGCTCGTTAAGGCATCGTGAACAACACGGGATCACTCTCCTAATGAACCTAGCTCGCTATCCATGCAAACATGCAAATGCAAATGCTAATGCAAAAAAATCAAAAACATATAAGTAGTGATAAAAAGTATGTCATAAAGGCAGTGACTCGTAGGAATGGGCATGCCGTAGTGGCAGGGGATGGGCATGCCGTGACGGCAGGGGCTCGAAAAGAGAGTATACCGGTAAGGCAGTGACCTGGAAGTAGGCATGTCGTAGAGGCAGGGGCCCGAAAAGAGGGTATGCCGGTAAGGGTGTGACCCGAAAGTATGCAACTCAAGTAAATGATATGGATCATGCAGACAACATATACATGCACATACACAACATGCAAAGGTGCAAGTGGTCGGTTGATCATGATGGAGTATTCGGTCAAAACAAAGTGTTGTGCCAACCGGGCTGGGGTAGCAGGCTGAAACACAAGTGATGTGACCGGTTTTGGATAACTGATCGAGGCACAAGTGATGTTGGTACAGATGCAAGTGCAAAATATAAGATGAAAGTGCAAGTGCAACCTGCAAGTGCAAGGTGCAAGTGCTAGACATAAGATGCAAGTGCCAATGCAACGTGCAAGTGCAAGGTGCAAGGTGCAAGGTGCAAGGTGCAAGTGAAGTGCAAATGCGATATATGACATACAATATGTAACAATGCAAGAAACACATATGCAAACAATGAGGTGCAAATGACCACACATGTTAGCGAGCCACGCTCGTACTAACGACCTCACCTAGGAAACCTAAGGTTTAGACCCTTGGAAATG
Source organism: Phalaenopsis hybrid cultivar (assembly GCA_002079205.1). Taxonomy (NCBI): domain Eukaryota; kingdom Viridiplantae; phylum Streptophyta; class Magnoliopsida; order Asparagales; family Orchidaceae; genus Phalaenopsis; species Phalaenopsis hybrid cultivar. The sequence continues at coordinate 44,495 of JXCR01138118.1, forward strand.
CGTCTTCGCCGCCTCTTGTTTTGGTGAGGAAATGTGGGGAGTTTCTCCCCGGCTCTCTGAGGGGGAAACTCTCCACGGCGTTGCAAAATGTGCTAGCTACAAAGTTTTTCCCATTTCGCGAACTCCTCCAGACTTTGCAAAGCGAGCCAGGTACAAAGCTTCTCTCGCTTTGCCAAGTCTGACCTCTTAGCTTCTCCAAGTAAAGCTGGGGAAACCCAAAGCAAGGGGAGTGAGGGACTCCAACCCATCGGGACTTGTGCTAAGGCTCACAACAAATGGGAGACACTTAGCTTTACGGAGGGCGTTTGGTTACGCACAGGAAGTCATAACCTAAAGGCTAGCTCTAGAAAATTGACGATCAATCACATAGGTACGTTGACGCGCCGACCCATGCCAACACACGCACCCCGTATGGGCGATCTAACACACACGCCTAGACACCACTAAACCTAAGGCTAGCTACAAGTTTACGGGATCTCACCACCGTGACGGTTGCAGACGCGTTCTCTTTACTTGCTCCAAGCTCGCCGACATCCGATCCACGCTCCAGTGTGCCTCGCAGAACATGCATAGATCAACAGAAAAACCCAATGAGGGCAAGGAGGGGAATCAGTGAGCTATGCAAAGCAACCACAAAAAAAAATAATTTTGGCATATAAAAAGAAATATAATCAAATATACCTTCACGAGGGAAGTTGCTCGATGACGGCGAAAGATGGGAACCCTCGAGGTAAAAGACGCACGCGCCTCCTCGACCAACAACAACGCTCTCTGTCCGGCAACGTCGAAGTGCTTAGGTGAAGTATCCGGCCGCCGGGAAGGTAAAATGGCGAGGTGGAGGAGTTGGCGGAGAAAAAGAAGAAGAAGGAGAGGAAAGAGGGAAAAAAAAAATAATAATAACAATAATAAAATCGGAAGAAGGAGAAGAAGAAGAAGAAGAAATAGGAGAAGAAGAGAAGAAAGAGAGAAATAAAAATAAACATAAAATTAAAAATAAAAAAAAAATAAAAAAAATTCGAAAGAAGGGAAAGAAGAAGAAGAAGAAGCAAAAAAATGAGAAAAATAAACAAAAAGAAGGGGAAGAAAAAATAGAAAAAAAGGTGGAGAAGAAGAAGAAAAAAGAAAAGAAAAAAAAAAGAAAAAAAAAGGTAAAAAGGAGAAGAAGAAGAAAGAGAGAGGTGCGTCCGATGACGAGCGGCACCGGCGACGGGGCAGGACCGGCGACGAGCGGCGCCGGCGACGGAGGAGAGGGATCCCGGGAGTTCTCGCGGATCCGGAGGGGGGTGCAAGCGGTTTGGAAGGGTGAGGGTGCCGGTGACGGGCATCGCCAGCGTGGAGATGGTCGGCAGCCTCCTTCGCCGGCGAGGAGAAGTCGGCAACTGCAAGCTAGGGCACGGGCGGTTTTCGCGAACGGGAGAAGGGGTCGGCTGTGAGGAGATGCAGAGAAGAGTGAAAAATTTTTTTTTCTTTTTATTTTTTCTTAACGGTTTCTTTAATTTTTTGGGAGAGAGAGAATAGAGCAGAGAGAAGAGAGGGAGGAGAGTTAGGCGGTATTTTTTTAAAAAAAGAAGGAAAATCTTTTTTTTTTGTGGGAGAGAGAGAATAGAGGAGAGAGGGAGGATAAGAGAGGGAAATGAAATTTTCATTTCCCTCTTTTAGAGAGTTAGGACTGATATATATATATATATATATATATATATATAATATTATTATTATTATAATATAATAATAATTATTATTATTCAATTAACCTCTCTCCGTGCATTTTTTTCGAACACGTCATCGCGATAAAATGAATGTGTCCCTTAGGTAAAATTGCTGTTCTGGACGCACCAGTGTGGTCCGTTTAGTCGTCCGGGGTCGTTCAGACCACTTTTTTGACTATCATGTCAAAAAATGATAATATGCATATTTTAAGCCTGTACGTGAAATCGTGATGCAACGAGTGTCTTTTCCAAGTGGAATCGAAGTTCCAAACTCACTCGTGTTGTCCATTTCATCGTTTGGGACCATATGAACAAGCTCGCAGGTGCTCAGGTCAATTTGAGCCAAATTTATGGTGCGATAACTAATTTTGGTCGATCACAGGTGGACACCCTACACTTATGATATCCAAAAATTAATGCCAACAAAGGACCCCCAACAAGCGTGCTGCACCACTGAGGCACAGTGCACTTGTTGGCAGCATCCTCCAAAGAGAACCTCTCATGGTAGTCGAGGTGACATCTCGAGAGGAGGCTAAAGGAAACTCCAACCAGACCAGATAAACTGGACAAGGTACGGTCAAGGGTGTAGCTAGCCAGTCGAAACCGATCAATTACAAAAATAGGTTCAGAGGTCATAATGACATAACCTATAAAATAGGTTCAGAGGCCATAAAGGCATAACCTAGGAGGTGGTTCAGAGGACGTAAAGGCATAACCACAGAAACAGGTTCAGAGGCCATAAAGGCATAACTTAAGAGGGTGGTTCAGAGGCCGCAGAGGCATAACCACAAAAATAGGTTCAGAGGTCATAAAGGCATAACCTAGAAAATAGATTCGGAGGCCATGAATGCATAACCTATAAATGAGTTCAGAGGTCACAGAGGCATAACTCAAGCTAGTGGTTCGGAGGCCGTAGAGGCATAACCACGAAAATAGGTTCAGAGGTCACAGAGACATAACCTAGAAAATAGGTTCAGAGGCCCTAAAGGCATAACCTAAGAGGGTGGTTCAGAGGCCGTAGGGGCATAACCACAGAAATAGGTTCAGAGGCCGCAGAGGCATAACCTAGGAGGGTGGTTCAGAGGCCGTAGAGGCATAACCACAGAAATAGGTTCAGAGGTCACAAAGACATATCCTAGAAAGTAGGTTCAGATGCCATAGAGGCATAACCCAGAAAATAGTTTCAGAGGCCATAAAGGAATAACCTAAGAGGGTGGTTCAGAGGCCGCAGGGGCATAACCACAAAAATAGGTTCAGAGGTCATAAAGACATAACCTAGAAAATAGGTTCAGAGGCCATAAAGGCATAACCTAAGAGGGTAGTTCAGAGGCCGCAGAGGCATAACCACAAAAATAGGGTCAGAGGTCGCAGAGGCATAACCTAGGAGGGTGGTTCAGAGGCCGTAGAGGCATAACCACAGAAATAGGTTCAGAGGCCATAAAGGCATAACCTATGAATGAGTTCATGGCCACAGAGGCATAACTCAAGCTAGTGGTTCAGAGGCCGCAGAGGCATAATCACAAAAATAGGTTCAGAGGTCACAAAGACATAACCTAGAAAATAGGTTCAGAGGCCATAAAGGCATAACCTTAGAGGGTGGTTCAGAGGCCGCAAAGGCATAACCACAAAAATAGGTTCAGAGGTCATAAAGACATAACCTAGAAAATAAGTTTAGAGGCCATAAAGGCATAACCTAAGAGGGTGGTTCAGAGGCCGCAGAGGCATAACCACAAAAATAGGTTCAGAGGTCATAAAGACATAACCTAGAAAATAGGTTCAGAGGCCATAAATGCATAACCTATGAATGAGTTCAGAGGCCATAGAGGCATAACTCAAGCTAGTGGTTCAGAGGTCGTAGAGGCATAACCAAGAAAATAGGTTCAGAGGTCACAAAGACATAACCTAGAAAATAGGTTCAGAGGCCATAAAGGCATAACCTAAGAGGGTGGTTCAGAGGTCGTAAAGGCATAACCACAGAAATAAGTTGAGAGGTCACAAAGACATAAACTAGAAAGTAGGTTCAGAGGCCACAAAGGCATAACCTAGGAAGGTGGTTCAGAGGCCATAGAGGCATAACCACAAAAATAGGTTCAAAGGCCGCAGAGGCATGACCTAATGGATCTCAGCCAGGCCAGATAAACTGGACATGGTATGGCTAAGGGAAAGTTTGCCTGACCATATTCGAAATGCACATCAATCTATCTGACCACATTCAAAACAACAGAATCGATGAAAATCCCGTACCTGACCTCATTCGAAACAGTAGGGGAGAATGCTCAATCATCTCGTGTGACCAAGCCTCCTATTATATTTCCCCTGAAAGAGACCTCGATTGCGAGTCTAACTGATCTCCTTGAGACATAACACCCATCAGATTAATCAGGTGGCTATAAAGCACAATATATCCTGATGAGAGGTGGTGATCGAACCAATGAATAAATAGTATGCCCCACCGAAAAGGATGGTTCAGAGGCCCTGAAAGCATAACCAAAGGGTGGGTTCAGAGCTCATAGAGGCATGACCCATGGAATGTCTGAAGACGGAATACTCTCGTAAATGAACCGGCCCAAAAGGGCATGTGGTTCGAGAAGCATCAAAGTATAAAGCTATAAGAAGCCAAAAGTGTCAAAATAGAGCCGACCCTAAGGTCACATGGCTCGAAGAACATGGCTAGAAAGCCAAAAAGTGTCTGAAAACAAGACACACTCATACTGAGCAAACTACAATGTAGTTGAGCTTGAGTGACATCAAACATATGGCTATATAAAGCCAAAGACGCTCTCATAAAGGAACCCGCCGAAATGGGCATATGATTCGAGAAGCATCAAAGCCAAATGGCTACAAAACCTGACGTGCCTCAAAATGAGGTCTTAGCATCATGGGCCGGCCAAGTGAAGGCAACAGTTCCATTGATCGGAACATTAAATGATCACAGAGGAATATACCCCGATCAAAATAGTCTAGGAGGTATTTATCCTGACCAAGTATCAAATAAGGCAGGAAGTATGTATCCTGACCAAGCATATGAAATAACGCAGGAGGTATGTATCCTGGCGAAATATCAAATGAACACTCATGCGACATAACATCCTGAGGTATCATGCTCAAAGTATAGTCAGACATCCAAGTAATCTGATTGAACATGGATCGGTGGTAAAACCGATACAACATGCCATTCGACTTGGCGGACAAAACCAACCAAAACAGTCAATAGGAAGATATGGTTATATGACCAAGATGGTCTAACCATAAGAGTGCTTCCATAAGCACTAACGAGATGACTATCGCAGGGATTCTCCCATTTAGCAAGCTAATGCTTGCTGGGGAGGCATTGAGTGTCTCGATGAAGACATGGGTAAGCTAGCTAACTGACACTTCATGTCGTTCGACAGGGTGGATAAAACCAACTAAATCAGTCAAAACCACCAAATTGGGTTAGATATCAGAAAGGTCTAACCACAAGAGTGCTTCTACGTCAGCACTAGCGAAGCAAATTTTGTTGGGGATCCATGGATCATCCGTCAGACTAATACAACATGGTACTCGACATGGCAGACAAAACCAACCAGATCAATTGAGAATATCAATGGGGTTTCATGACCTAGGATGGTCTAAACCCAAGGGTGTTCCAAGCGAGCTAGCGAGGAAATTCTCATTTGAGATTCTCCCGTCACTTAGCAAAATAGTTTTGTTGGGGAGACATCAAATATCTCGGTGTAGACATGGACCAGCTGAGCGATTGATACAACATGTCATTCGATGGGGCATACCAAACCAACCAAACCGATCAAAATATCATCGAGGTAGAATCAAAAGTCCAAATGTAGGGTGATTTAAGCTAGCACTAGCGGAGTTAGTCTCGCTAAAAGGTCCCTCAAAACTAGTGAAATAGCTATAGCAGGGGAGAGCTCAACGAATATTTCCAACAAGAACTTACTAAGGCAATTCCCGTAGGGAAAAATACCGAGGCAAACGTCAGGCATCAAAAGTGGCTCTGACGAAGGACATGGATCGGACAGACAGACAAATTTTGGAACTGATACGACATGTCGCTCTGACAACGCAATGAAAATTGGCCGTTTTAGGATTATCAAAGAGGGTGGATGAATAGACCATACCAACCCTATATATGATACTGCTACCAGAGATTTGGTAGAATGAATTCCGCTAGGGAATTGCTCCAGTATCTAAGAATAGTTGGCACAAGGGTATGTGGCCCTCAGGCTAACTCAAAAACATCCCTCAAAGGGGAAAACACCACACTCATTTGAAGTGAGTGGGAAACTCTAATTCGGACCCATACGGGGTGCTCAGTCGAATAGAGGTGGTGAGGAATGGAGCATAGCTTCCCACACAAAAAGGTATCAATCAAACTTGACCTCATACAATTGAGACACCTGAGAAAGGTTGGACAAAATAGAGTGTACCAACTACATAGTTTTTAGCCATAAGACAAAAACCAAAACATATCCTGTAGAGGGAATGCGACACGCTCATCTGAAGTGAGCAGGATGAGCATATCCGAATAAAGGTGCTGGGTTCGGGCCCTATGTAGAAAATGTAATCAAAACATAATGCTAGGAAATGACATGACTTTTCTGCATAAGGCAAATATCAATCGAAATTAACTTCCATCGATCGATATATTGCAAAAGGTTAGCTAGGCAAGATATGCTAACGAGGGGATGCCTAGTCATGAAATTAAGCTCAGATCCTCTAAAAAGAGGGTATCTTCCACTCTCATTTAGAGTGAGTGGGGAAAAATGAATCTACCACACTCATTTATAATGGGTGGGACACACTCGTTCAGACTCGCTCGAAGCGAGGAACTGTAAAAAAAAGATAAGAGAAGTACTTAGCTTCTCTTACACTGATTGCTGGTTGCGCCAGGTATAAGCCGCCCGTAGGACTTCCACTTTTCCTGTGTGGCAATTCAAAAATCAGTTTTAAGATATTTTCAAGACCTCTCTTACGTGCAATAACCCACATAAAATTGTGGGTGCACATGCCCACTAAGAAGACTAGTCAACCTCCAAAGAAAGGACTGTCGGACCCAGAGGGTCAACGCTTAAAGCATAGAAAAAGGTGGGTGTATTATATGTTGTACAACATGCCCACGGAGCTACTGAGAGACTTTTATACCATTCATATGTATATTTTCATCTCTGGCTTAAGCCGTTATAAAAAAATGATCTGGTGTGACATACCAAATCGATTTATCAAAGAGGGTGGACAATTAGAACATACCAACCCTATATATGGTACTGCTACCAGAGATTTAGTAAAATAAATTTCACTGGGAAAATACTACAGTATCCAACAATTATTGGTCAAAAAGTAATTTTCCAACCACAAGGGTATGTAGCTCTCAGGCTGACCCAGAAAACATCCCTCAAAGGGGAAAACACCACACCCATTTGAAGTGAGTGGGAAACTCTAATTCGGACCCATACGAGGTGCTCAACCAAATAAGGGTGTCAAGGAAAGAGGCACAACTTTCCGGCATAAAAGAGGTATTAATCAAACTTGACCTCAGTCAGTCGAGACACTTAAGAAGTGTTGGGCAAAATAGAGCGTACCAACCAACTGGTATCTAGCCATAAGACACAAACTAAAGAAAATCCCATAAGAGGGAATACGCCACACTCATCTAAAGTGAGCAAAACAAGCATATCCATAGAAAGGTGCTCTGTTCAGACCCTATGTACAATGGGTAATCAAATAAGAATGTTAGGAAAGGACATGACTTTCCTGCAATAAGGCAAATATCAATCGAAATTGACTTCCGTCAATTGGAGATATTGCGAAAGGTTAGCTATTGCATCATTTACTAACCATGGAATGCTTAGTTATAAAGCTAAGCTTCAATCTTCTAAAAAGAGGGCATCTTCCAATCTCATTTATGATGAGTGGAACAAACGTATCTACCACGCTCATTTATTGATGGGTGGGACACGAACATTCGGACATGCTCGAAGCGGGGACCGAAAAGAGAAGATAAGAGAAGTACTTGGCTTCTCTTACACTGATTACTGGTAAATTCCAGGTATAAGCCGCCCGTAGGACTTCCACTTTGCCTGTTTGACAATTCAGAAATCAGTTTTAAGAGATGCTCAAGACCTCTCTTACATGCAATGAAGCACAAAAAAGGTGGGGTACGGTATGTCGTACCACATGTTCACAAAGAAGGCTAGTCGACTTCCAAAGGAAGGACTGCTGGGACCCTAGGGTCGATGCATGAAGAGTAAAGAAAGGTGGGCAGAATCCTAGCCCAAAAGGCAAGTCAACTTCCAAAGGAAGGACTGTCGGGCCCATAGGGTTGACACATAAAATGTAGAAGAAGGTTGGTGTCCATTATATTGTACAACATGCCCACAGAGCTATAAAGAGACTTCCATGCCATTCATATTTTTATTGGCATATATATTTTTATCTCCTGCATAAACTGTTATCAAGAAGATCTGATATAACATACCAAATCAAACTAATATGAGGAGCTTTCTTGTAGGCATCTCATATTCATGACCAGCTATACCTTCCAAAAATATAATGTTTGCAAAATTCAGGTCCAGGTGGGGATTTCCTTAAGTACTCTTCCCTAGCCCCTTTCCTTTCATTCTTTTCACCCTTAGCCTAATAGGCCTCGTCATTCGTATCCAGGTGTCAAGGAAATACTTTCATTTTGGAGATGTCTTTAAATCAATTACTAATTTATCAGTCATCCCAATGTCACTTAACAATTCTCTGAACCTCAATATTCTAAGGATCTTATCAGGAGAATTTTGAAATAAAAAAGTTCTTTATATTGAAACTTTTGATTTCCGGCTCACCTCAAGCTTCTTCTCAGGAGTGTTGGCTAAATTTCACTTCTTATTGCATTTTTTTTATTTTCCCTGAGAATTACTATATCTGGTAGAGCTTCGTTTGTAATAAAGTAGTTTGTTTTGACTCAAAATTCTCCCGAATAAAGATTCTTAGAATTTCATGATCCATTACTTGTTAAGCTTCCATTGGTCTAGCTGAATGGAAAAGTAAGAGATCTAAATAGTCTCTGAAACTACTAGCATCTCAATGACACCCATCTAGTCATTCTGAGGTATTCTCAGGACTTAGGTGAAATTTCATTAAAGGAAGGGATTCAGTCATCGTGACTTAGTTCGAATCTACCAAACCATAAAGATTTGCAAATTCTAAGAAGGTGCATACATGGTCTGGCTTAATCTCATCCTAAGGATTTATCTTAGGTTCAACCTCAAGAATTATTAAAGGTAAGCCCAATACAGGATCAACCGAGGGGCATGATTCCTTTCAGGATCATCTCAATAGCCTCCAGAAATTGGAGTCGGAGCATCAAAAGATGCAAAAATATCTCAGCCAGATAAGTAAGGTTTAACCGGTAATGTCAGATATTGAGGTATCACAACGAGTCATGGACTGATTGTAGAGACAGAATGCTCTGATCAGTTCAACGTGACTATCAACAAGGTGATAAAAATCAACCAAGTCAAACAAAATATCCATGAAGTTGGATATAGGAGATGTGGATCAATTTCAAAATGATGCTCTTTCACCAAGAACAGACTGAAAAGTCAATAAGGTTTTGGATAGTTGAGACACCAAATCCTAGTCAGGTTGAGAGTAACTGACTAAATCAAATGCTTAGACATGTAGAATGGTCTTAGCAACAAAATGCACTCATCAAGAGCTTAGCCAAAAAGGCAAACATAGCTTGAATCGAATGAGGCACTCTCACACAGCTTGGGGGATATGTATCCTAGCTAAAACACAGATCGATCAAGACTAAAAGAATGGTCTAGTCAATACAACATGTCATTAACAAAAGATTTTGGGGTGCCCCCCAATTGGAGTATATAACATCCATACTAGCCTTGCAAAATAAGTGAAAAGAGGTAGGATAAAGCACTCTTCAAAGCAAAGGCAAGTAAATCCCTCACCGTCAAATGTAGAAAGTCATTCTACATGCAACGTCGAGATATCAAGAGGCGTGGTGGCAGAAAGTTGCCTAACACACTGGGTATTCATCAAAGTAGAGCGATCAATCTCTATTCTCAAATAAGGTGAGAATCGATGGGGGTACATTTGGGACCTCCCTTTATCAACATAGAACAAATTCATATAGCGCGAAGAAAAGGAAGCCACAACATTTTCCTTATAGCTCATGGAAAGAGTAGGCACATCAAATGTTGGCAAAAGCCACTCTAACAGGATCATAGTAATTCCTGACACAACATCTTGTACAGTGGCACTAAGTACAACACCAAGGGTCTCATGCGGCACCTCGGTGGTTCTCATGCTCTACATGACAAATAGCAAATATCCCGGCCTCGTAACGGACCAACAAGAAAACCTCGGTCTCCTATTACGAGAGCCTATAGGACAAGATGAATAGAGAAGTTTGCTCGGACATTTGGAGGATCTGAGTAAGGAATTTCTCTCAAAGAAAAGGACATAGTCCTTGTAGAGGGGAAATTGCTCCAATAATCTTCTTGGCAAGAAGATCTGTAATAGAGTTATCAATATGGACCGCAGATTTAGAGCAATCTAGATCCTATGAAGGGATGTCCTCACAACTATCATTGTTGGGGTATAATCCACACAACCAGACAAGATAATAGAATGATTCTCAGCCAAGAGAGTGTCAAATTTCCCATCAACTGGAACCATAACAGGTAAATAGACCTGTGGCTAAGTCAGCTGCAGTAATTGTAGCAATCTGTTCATATTCCTCTAGATGCCCTTGCCCAATATAGGGACAAATGAGACCTTAGAGAAAACCCAGAATAATGGGGCTGGGACGGTCGTCAAACCAGCGAAAACATTTCCCCTTAAATAGGATGTTGGTCCTACGATCTTCTAAGTCAGAAAACTCGTGGTAGCAACAACAACATGGACTGCAATGTGAGAATAACTTGTATCATGGGGAAGAAACAATTCTGACATAATCCTAGCTAGAACATAGTCCACATTGCCAGACATGGGAGAAAAATGATTCTCAGCTGATGGGATTTGAGCATCATCTCATGCCAGAACCGAAAGGAGTCATGGCGGGGACATGATCCACATTTCCAGAGGAAAAAAAGGTGATTCCCAACCGACAGAATATAAGCATGATCTGGGCTGGAACCAAAGAGAGTCATGGCGGGGACATGTTCCACATTGCCAGAGGACAAAAAGGGTGATTCTCAACCGACAGAATATAAGCATGATCCTGTGCTGGAACCAAAGAGAGTCATGGTGGGACATACCACACCGCCAAAGGATAATATCGTAAACATGTAATTCTAGCTCTCTTAGTGCAACATCCAAGATGGACATCCTCAAAACATGGAAGGACTATAAGAGAGGTCAAGAACTAAGAAAGAGCATTGTAGCACATCGCCATCTAGTACTAGCCTCTTCCTCGAGAGAAAAAAAGCACTGATACGAGCTACTATAATGAAAAGAGTGTCACACGTACAACTCCTCCTTTTCAAAGGAGGGCACGCAACAAGCATCCGGTGGGGATGTAATCCACACAACCGGGGACAATAACAAAATGACTCACAATTCGGGGGGCCAAAGGCACCTCCTAAACTGGAATCAGAAGAGGTATAGAAACCTGTAGCAAAATATGCTGCTAAATTTGCAACAATCTATTTTTAGTCCTCCTGGTCTTCCTGCCTAATCAGGGGACAGGTGGATCCTCGGAAGAACTGAAATGGGAGAAGAGAGCCGAGACAGAAGTCACAAGGGCGACAGTAGTGAAAAACATACTGCTAACAGAAGACTCACCTGTCTATGGCAAGGAGATCAGTGAGAATACAGAGGGATGGGTTTAGAAAAGACCATCAGGTGCTGCGGCAATTTGGTATCGAGCATCGGCCTCTTTTTTGCAAAAGAAGCGGGTGCGACGCCAGCCATTGCAGCAAAAACAACTTGATATGCACGACTCCCCTTTTAAGGGGGAGGGCACAAAGAAAATGCCTCAGAGTGCGTAAGAATAACTCAATATGCACATCCCCACTTAAAAGGGGATGGCACAGAGCTAAACGCCTAAAATGGCGTAGAAACGACTCAATATGCACGTATCCTCTTTTAAGGGGAGGGCATAGAGTAAATGTCTAAAAGAGCGTAGGATCACGTAAGGTAATCCCACATGGATGCTCAAAGAAACTGAAGGTTATGACACCCTCAGGAGCACAGAAAGCGCTCTGGGAGAAGGGAAAGGGTTCCCCCGGCGGTAGCGATCATATCCATCTTTTTGCTCTTCCGCGTAGCGGGGTAAAAAGGGACAACGATTGGAAACTGAAAAAGGTTATGAAATCAATAAAAAAAATACAACGACATCGATGCATGCGATAATGCAACAACCAAACTGTCGAGGGTGAGAAAGGGACAGAATGCATCGAGTTGCTACCCCTAGCAACTGATACATGGACTAAAAACCAAGGTCTCACAAAAGGCTCAACTGTGACTCAAAAGAAGAGAACCAGGTTATGATAATATGAGCGAAACTCCTAGAACGGAGAGACACAATAACCCCAAAAAGTGAAACTCCAAGTATGGAGAGAGAGACTCATCCCCAACAGAGTCGCCAGATTTGTTTCCGTTCATTTTTCTCTTTTTTTTATTTTTAAAAGGAGTCGCCAGCTTGTCGATCGTTGTATACTTCCCTCATTCGAATAAATCTCCCTCCCAAACCATATAAATGATTTGAAGAGGAAAGGAACCGAATAAGAAGGGAAATACGACAAAGTGACAAACAAGAGAAAAAATAAAATGTGGAGAGTCTACATGCGATAAACCTCGCAAAGTTAGGTTAAGAATGTCCGCCCAAACAAGATCGGGTGGAGGCACCTTAAACCAATATCGACGAAAGAAGTATCTACGTAGACTACCCATAACCAGAGAGTCAGGTGTATGTACCT
>JXCR01138118.1:57214-74064 GCA_002079205.1 Phalaenopsis hybrid cultivar
CCTAAATCATCTTAACGGGGATTTCCCAATACATCAAAGCACATCCGGGCCAAAGGAAAGAGGAAAAATTGTCATATCCCAAATGGGCGGCAGCTCATCGGCATCGGGCCGTCAAGGTGATATCAACGAGCTGAAGGAGAGACATGGCTCAAAGGGGCTCAACAAAAAGGAAGGTAGAGTGATCCTAAAAGGTAGAGGTAACGAGTCGGGTACCAGGTACCCGTCATACACAGCTACTAGAACCCTAAGTCTACCTGATCATGAAGGTAGTCGACCCAACACATTCTGAAATCCCCGGTCAGCAATCCGTGAATTGCATCATCCACGGGAACCTCGATAGCCCTAAGGTCAAAGGAAAGAAACTCTATCCTATGACTACAAGCTGGAGCTCCAAGGGGTGGGACTCCTGCTGAAATAGCAAAGATGCCTTGGGAAAGAAAGAGAAAGTGGAGGTTCAGCTACAAAGCTGGAAACACTCCAAACAAAAGGACATACACTCCGTCTGGTTCGAGGAGCCTTCTAACACCCTAGGCGCACTAGACAACCACCTATATGAAGGCATGTTGGGCCAGTCAAGTTGGAAAAGTACGGGGACTCCTCCTTGGGAAATGCAAATATGAATGCAACAATCTAGAATGATCATAATTATTGTGGAGGCCCTATTAATATATGCAAGAAAGTAAAAGTTGCAATTTTTAAATCCTGAATATTTTAATCCTTAAACTTTATTATCATGAAGATTTTATTTAGGATTCTATAGGAAATTAAAATTTAAGGGTCCTTAATGAGCCTATGTTGTATCGTGAAATCCCAGATAAAACACAGAAAGAAAACAAGGAAAAACACATGCAAGTGCAGACATTCAGCATGATGTAAAAAATAAAGCAAGCCAAGTTAAAATAATAAACAGGCCAGTGTCACTGGGTCGACAACATATCCCAGAAAAGAAAAAGGGCGGCCGGACTCCGCATATACATGCCCGGTCCTAATTTTATACATCAAAATAAAATATAGAATTAAGATACGGGGCACGAGCATCTGCTCCTGGTCCCCTCCACGTGGTTCCCATGCTAACGTCTTCGAACCCGTGCACATATCTTATTTCTGTTACAAGACTCTCCTAGACTCTAAAAAAAATACATTGAGAAAAGAAAAAGACTCAATCCTGCATAAAAATAAATGTCAGTGGGAAAACTCACATGCACATAACGTATCGTGAGTCATGCCTTAAAAGTGGGGGGAACTAATAGCACCTGCAAGCAAAAGAGTCAGAAATCATTACTTGCTCCCCCCATAGCGGTACCTAAGTAATAGCACCTGCAAGCAAAAGGGTTAGAAATCATTACTTGCTCCCCCCATAGCGGTACCTGAGTGTGTGTGAAAATAGGCATGGCACTCCCTGCAAAAGAATGCCCTACCATACTACCACACATATGCAACATGCAATCACATCACAAGCATAATGCAAAAGAAAGATATCTGGTTAGGGCAACCAATCCAACAGAGAACAATAGTCAGGCATCAAAAAGACTATCTAGCACCTTAAATCCTAGCCTAGCACACCATCTACCGAGAAAGTGCATCGACCTAATATATAAGTGGGGTAAGTCTGAGTATAGTATGACTTTGACGGGGTCTTCATACATGTCCCATTATAAAGATTTGAAGGATCTAAAGGGTGTGACAAAGAGCGGTGACGCAAGTTAGATCTATTAGATCTTTAGCACAGTCATACTCATGTCAATCTCGATGACTTAACTCGCATTGCTCACTGAGATCAACCCAGCAAGCAATGCTCGTTAAGTCATCGCGACCAACACGGGATCACTCTCCTAACACATTGCTTACTGGGATCAACCCAGCAAGTGATGCTCGTTAAGGCATTGCGACCAATACGGGATCACTCTCCTAATGAACCTGGCTCGCTATCCATGCAAGCATACAAATGCAAATGCTAATGCAAACAAATCAAAAACATATAAGTAGTGATAAAAAGTATGTCATGAAGGCAGTGACTCGTAGGAATGGGCATGTAGTAGTGGCAGGGGATGGGCATGCCATGAAGGCAAGGGCCCGAAAAGAGGGTATACCGGTAAGGTTGTGACCCAGAAGTAGGCATGCCGTAGAGGCAAGGGCCAGAAAAGAGGGTATGCCGGTAAGGCAGTGACCCGAAAGTATGCAACTCAAGTAGATGATATCGATGATGCAGACAACATATACATGCACATACACAACATGCAAAGGAGCAAGTGGTCAGTTGATGGAGATGGAGTATCCGGTCAAAACAAAGTGTTGTGCCAACCAGACTGGGGTAGCCGGTTGAAACACAAGTGATGTGACCGGTTTTGAATAACTGATCGAGGCACAAGTGGTGTCGGTACAGGTGCAAGTGCAAAATATAAGATGAAAGTGCAAGTGCAACGTGCAAGTGCAAGGTGTAAGTGCAAGACATAAGATGCAAGTGCAAGTGCAACGTGCAAGTGCAAGGTGCAAGGTGCAAGGTGCAAGGTGCAAGTGCAAATGTGATATATGACACACAATATGTAACAATGCAAAACACACATATGAAAACAATGAGGTGCAAATGACCACACATGATAGCGAGCCACGCTCGTACTAACGACCTCACATAGGAAACCTAAGGTTTAGACCTTTGGAAATGCGGCATCGCCACCTCTTTTTTTGGTGAGGAAATGTGAGGAGTTTCTCCCCGGATCTCCAAGGGGGAAACTCTCCACGGCATTGCGAAATGTGCTAGCTACAAAGCTTTTCCCATTTCGCGAACTCCTCCAGACTTTGCAAAGCGAGCCAGCTACAAAGCTTCTCTCGCTTTGCCAAGTCCGACCACCAAGCTTCTTCAAGTAAAGCTAGAGAAACCCAAAGCAAGGGGAGTGAGGGACTCCAACCCATCGGGACTTGTGCTAAGGCTCACAACAAATGGGAGACACTTGGTTTTACGGAGGGCGTTTGGTTACGCACAGGAAGTCATAACCTAAAGGCTAGCTCTAGAAAATCGACGATCAATCACATATGTACGTTGACGCGCCGACCCATGCCGACGCACGCACCCCGTATTGGCGATCAAACCCACACGCCTAGACACCACTAAACGTAAGGCTAGCTACAAGTTTAGGGGATCTCACCACCGTGACGGTTGCAGACGCGTTCTCTTTACTTGCTCCAAGCTCGCCGACATCCGATCCACGCTCCAGTGTGCCTCGCAGAACGTGCATAGATCAACAGAAAGACCCAATGAGGGCAAGGAGGGGAATCAGTGAGATATGCAAAGCAACCACAAAAAATAATAATTTTGCCATATAAAAAGAAATATAATCAAAATATACCTTCACGCGGGAAGTTGCTCGATGACGGCGAAAGAGGGGTACCCTCGAGGTAAAAGACGCACGCGCCTCCTCGAACAACAACAACGCTCACTTTCTGGCGACGTCGAAGTGCTCAGGTGAAGTATCCGGCAGCCGGGAAGGTAAAATGGCGAGGTGGAGGAGTTGGCCGAGAAAAATGAAGAAGAAGGAGAAGAAAGAGGGGAAAAAAAATAATAACAATAATAAAATCGGAAGAAGGAAAAGAAGAAGAAGAAGAAGAAGAAGAAATAGGAGAAGAAGAGAAGAAAGAGAGAAATAAAAATAAAAATAAAAATAAAAAAAATTCGGAAGAAGGGAAAGAAGAAGAAGAAGAAGAAGAAAAAAAATGAAAAAAATAAACAAAAAGAAGGAGAAGAAAAAACAGAAAAAAAGGTGGAGAAGAAGAAGAAAAAAGAAAAGAAAAAAGAAAGAAAAAAAAGGAAAAAAGGAGAAGAAGAAGAAGAAAGAGAGAGGTGCGTCCGACGACGAGCGGCGCCGACGACGGAGCAGGACTGGCGGCGAGGGGCGCCGGCGACGGAGGAGAGGGATCCGGGATGTCTCGCGGATCTGGNAAGGAGGAAGAGATCCGGCAGAAGATGAAGAAAAAGAAGAAAAAGAAATTCAAAAAAAAATTAGGAGAAGAAGAAGAAATGGAAGAAAAAGAAGAAAAATTAGAAGAAGAAGAAAAAAAAGAAGAAGAAGAATCAAAAGAAAAAGAAGAAAAATTAGGAGAAGAACAAGAAAAAGAAGAAGAAATAAAAGAAGAAGAAGAAAAATTTGGAGAAGAAGAAGAGGATGAGGAGGTTGGCGGTTCGGAAGGGTGAGGGTGCCGACGACGGGCTTCGCCGGCATGGAGATGGCCGGCGGCCTCCTTCGCCGGCGAGGAGAAGTCGGCGACGGCAAGCTAGGGCACGGGCGGTTTTCGCGAACGGGAGAGGGGTCGGCTGTGAGGAGATGCGGAGAAGAGTGAAAAAAAAAATTTTTTTTTTCTTTTTATTTTTTTTAACGATTTCTTTAATTTTTTGAGAGAGAGAGAATAGAGGTGAGAGAAGAGAGGGAGGAGAGTTAGGCAGTTTTTTTAAAAAAAAGAGAAGGAAAATCTTTTTTTTTTTGTGGGAGAGAGAATAGAGGAGAGAGGGAGGATAAGAGAGTGAAATGACATTTCCCTCTTTTAGAGAGTTACGGCTGATATATATATATATATATATAANATGCATTTTTGTCGAACACGCCATCGCGATAAAATGAATCTGTCCCTTAGGTAAAATTGATGTTTTGGATGCACCGGTGTGGTCCGTTTAGTCGTCCGGGGTCGTTCGAACCACTTTTTCGACTATCGTGTCAAAAAATGATAATATGCATATTTTAAGCCTGTACGCGAAATCGTGGTGCAACGAGTGTCTTTTCCAAGTGGAATCAAAGATCCAAACTCACTCGTGTTGTCCATTTCATCGTTTGGGACCTTATGAACAAGCTCGCAGGTGCTCAGGTTAATTTGAGCCAAATTTATGGCGCGATAACTAATTTTGGTCGATCACAGGTGGACACCCTACACCTATGATATCCAAAAATTGATGCCAACTCCCGGTCCTAATTCTATACATCAATATAAAATGCAGAATTAAGATACGGGGCACGAGCATCAGCTCCTGGTCCCCTCCACGTGGTTCCCACACCAAACTTCTCGGAACCCGTGCCTGTATCTTATTTCTTCTACAGGACTCTCCTAGACTTTAAAAAGTACAAAGGAAAATAAAAGACTCAATCCTGCATGAAAATAAGTGTCAGCGGGAAATCTCACATGCAAATAATGTATTATGAGCCATGCCTTAAAAGTGGGGGAGCTAATAGCACCTGCAAGCAAAAAATGGTCAGAAATCATTATTTGCTCCCCCTATAGCGGTACCTGTGTGTGTGCAAATAAATAGGGATGGTTCCCTGCAGAAGAACGCCCTAACATACTACCACACATATGCAGCATGCAGTCACATCACAAGCACAATGCAGAAGAAAGATACCTGACTAGGGCAACCAATCCAGAAGAGAATAATAGTCAGGCATCAAAAAGATTACTTAACACCCTAAATCCTAGCCTAGCACACCATCTAACGAAAAGTGCGTCAACCTAGTATCTAAGTGTGGGGTAGGTCTGAGTATAGTATGACTTTGATAGGGTCGTCATATCGGCCCCATCCTAAAGATCCGAAGGATATAACGGGTGTCACGAAGAGTTATGACACGAGTTAGATCTATTAGATCTTTAGCACAGTCATACTCGTATCAATCCCGATGACTTAACTCACATTCCTCACCGGGATCAACCCGACAAACAATGCTCGTTAAGGCATCGCGACCAACACGAGGTCACTCTCCTAAAGAGCCTGGTTTGCTATCCATGCAAACATGCAAATGCAAATGCAATTAGTCATGTGACAGAAGTGATGAGTGTACCGTGAGGCAGTGACTCAAGAAAAGGTGGACATGCCATGGAGGCAGCGGCCCGAACAAATGGGTGTGTCGTAGCGGCAGTGATGAAAGGGATGGGCATGCCGTGGAGGCAGTGGCTCGAAGGTGTGCCATGAAGGTAGTGACCAAAAGGGATGGGTGTGCCATGGAGGCAGTAGCTCGAAGAGAGGTGTACTGCAGCAGCAGTGACCAAAAGGGATGGGCGTGCAGTGGAGGCACTGGCCCGAAGAAAGGTGTACCGTAGTAGCAGTGACCAAAAGGGATGGGTGTGTCGTGGAGGCAGTGGCCCGAAGAAAGGTGTACCGTAGTAGCAGTGACCAAAAGTGATGGGCATGCCGTTGCGACAGGGGCTCGAAAGATGTGTATTGAGACGACAATGACTCAGAGACAATTGTGATTCTCACTAGGGAGAATCACCCAACTGCAAATGCAAATGCAAATGCAAACACATATGGTGCGACATGCAAGCAGGAAAACATGTGATATAATGCAAAAGCAGACAAAAAAATGCAGGTGATCGGTCGACCGGGCCGTGGTCGTCGGTCGAACCAAAGTGATACGCTCACCGAGCCGGAGCGGCCTATCGAAGCAAAGTGAAATGCTCACCGGACCGGGGCGGTTGGTCGAAGCGAAGTGAAATGCTCACCAGGCTGGGCCGGCCAGTCGGAGTTAAGTAAGATGCTCGCTGACCCGGGGTGGCCAGTCAGAGCGAAGTGAAATGCAACATGCATCAAGCAAAAAATGCAATATATAGCAAACCAACATGCACAGATAGCATTGGGCTTGTGCTAATGACCTCACCTGGGAGACTTAAGGTTTAGAAATTTGGATGTTCGGGATCGCCGCCTCTTGCTTTGGTAAGAAATGTGAGGAGTTTCTCCCCGGATCTCTGGGGGGGGGGAACTCTCCACGATGTCGCGAAATAGGATAGCTACAAAGCTTTTCCTATTTTTGCGAACTCCTCCAAACTTTGCAAAGCGAGCTAGCTACAAAGCTTCTCTCGCTTTGTCAAGCCCAACCTCCCAACTTCTCCAAGTAAAGCTAGGGAATCCAAAGCAAGAGGAGTGAGGGACTCTGACCCATCGGGACTTGTGCTAAGGCTCACAATAAAGGGGGACACTCAGCTCTAAGGAGGGGTATTTGGCCACGCACAGAAAGTCCTAACCTAAAGTCTGGCTCTAGGAAAACCAACGATCCATCACACAGGTACGTCGTTGCGCCGAACCACGTTGGCGTACGCACCCCGTATGAGCGATCGAACCCACACTCCTAGACTCCACTATTCCTAAGGCTGGCTAGGAGGTAGAAAGTCTCACCACCGTGACGGTTGTAGACGCGTTTCTTTGCTTGCTTCGAGCTCACCGGTGTCTGATCCATGCTCCAATGTGCCTCGTAAAACATGCACCAGACAACAAAAATATGGGGGATGCAGTGAGGGCAGGAGGTATGCAAAGTACCAAAAATAAATAATGGATTTTGGCATATAATAATATAACCAAATGTACCCTTGCGAGAAGGGTCGCTCGACGCCGGAGAAAGAGGAGAACCCACGAGGATGTCGAAGGGACGAAGTGCCGACGGAAGCCTTTCCCTCGAGGTGGAAGACCCTTGCACCTCTTTGAACAGCAAGAAAGCTCGCTGTCCGGCGACTTCGAAATGCTTCGATGAAGTATCCAGTCGCCGAAAAAGTAGGTCCACGAGGTGGAGGAGTTACTCTCCGGCGGTGCGCACCGTGAGCGAAGAAAATGCGGAGAGCCCCAAAACTTGGAGCACTCCTCGCTGATTTTGCTCCGGCATAGATACGACGTCAATGAGGCATAAAGGTCGGCAAGGAAGAGGTCCGTAGAACGGCAAGATCTCGACGTCGTGGTTGGAGGAGGGGCTGGGGGATCTATGTGCGGCCAAGAAGAGAAGAAGAAGAAAAGGAAGAGGGAGGTGGTCGACCAAAGTAGCGGTGGCTGGAGGAGGTTGGTGAGGCTCGCCGGCGGCTAGACTTCAGGCGCAAAGAGAGCGCCGACCGAGAAGAAGCTCGACTGGGGTGCCTCCTCACGAGAAGAAGGTGGCGTGTGCAATGCTGGTGGGTGGCGGACGACTGGAAAGAGGAGTGCCAGAGGGAGCTCTGATCGGCGAGCGGCGCCGGCGTGGAAGAGGCTGGCAGACGGCGGGTTCCGGCGCGGAGCTAGGGTTCGCGATCGAGTGGCGGCTGGGTTGTGTCGCATGAGAATAGGGGAGAGGGGGAGGAAACGATATTATATGTTATAATATAATATAATAATAATAATAATAATAATAATAATTATTATTATTATTATTAATTTAATATTCGTCTCCCCGCGCATTTTAGCTCAGACGCGCCGTCATTTTGAAATGAATGTCCTTCCTAGCTAAAATCGACGTTCCGGACGCATTTGTGCAGTCCGTTTTGTCGTTCAGGGTCATTTGGGCCAGCTTTTTTATAGTCGGGCCCAAAACAATAATTCACACATTTTCACCCCGCCCGCGAAGCCGTAGCGAAGTGGACATCCTCCACAAGTAGAATCGACGTTCTGGACACACTGGCGAGGTTCGTTTCACCATACGGGGTCATCTGGACCACTCCATCAAGTGATCGGGCCAATTTGAGTCAAAATCACGCGCGATGCGCCACATAATATTTTTTTTCCATGATCGGAGTAGTTTGACGTGCCAAATGTCGACCGACCTTCACCTAAGAGAAAGTCATAGCATAGCAAAATGACCACGACTATGTGCCCCTCAACACGCGTCGAAAAGGTCTCGGGTGGGTGTCTGAACTATCGGACGTCACGGACAGGCCGTAAACTATCCTGAGTCATGCAGGTGGACACTCTACACTCGTCACATCAAAAATTGATGCCAACAGTAATCTGTAGCGGCAAGTATGAACTTGTGTCCTTTGGAAGATTGAGGGTCTATCAGAACTATTATGTCCCTGCCCCAACAATCGAATGACCACGAAGCAACGGTTGGGTGTAGCACATTCGGAGGTTGGTGCAAGACCACCCCATGCACTTAGCGCTGGTGACATTTTCTGGTTGTATCCATGCAGTCAAACATCATTGCTGGCGAATAATATCCGAGTCTCTTGTTCTTCATTTTTATTTTGGGTCCTGACTGATGATCGCCACACAATCCGACATGTACTTCTTTGATGATATTTTTGACTTCGGATTTACTTAGGCATCGTAACCACATATGGTCGAACAATCTTCTGTAGAGGACATCACCAACCAAGGTGTATGACATAGCCCTTTTTGTGATGTGATGTGCCTCAAATTTGTCTTATGGCGGCTTTCCAGTATGCAAATATTCTATTAATGTTTTGCGCCAGTCTTCGTTGATATCCATAACTGCAATCATTTTTTTCTTCTTTTATGAGCTTGTGTTGATTGTCGAGGTTGATTCAAGATAGAATTTGTCTTCGTAGTATTGAGATTTTAATGGAATCCTTCAGAGGACATGTCAGTTCTTTAGCGAGTTTTGCTAAAGCGTCGGCATGGGCATTATCTCCCCTAGGAGTCCAGAAAAAAGTCACGTAGGGAATCTACTTCAGTAGCTTCAACGCGTATCAGTAATATTCTGCTAGTCTTGGTTTCTGAATTTCGTACTGTCCAACAACTTGTTGGATGACAAGTTGAGAGTCACCGTAGATAGTAATGTTTGTTATATCCATTGAGATTGCTAACTCCAATCCGGTGATTAAGGCTTCATATTCTTCTTCGTTGTTGGTGCACGGCTCTGTCAATTGGTATGCGAACCTCAACATACCATTACCTGGCATGATAAAAATCAAACCAATCCCTACTTTACCTGGTATGACTGTGCCTGATCCTTTGACTCTTCTGGCTGAAGAAGCACCATCAAAGTAACACTAGAGAATTCCATTTGTAATACTTGCTCATATGGTAGTTCTTTGCTGAGAGGGAACCCAACTGGCAGTGAGTGTGTAGCAAGAAAGTTTGCTAGAATATATTTTTTGATAGCACAGAGGGGAACAAAAGTTATATCAACTTGCAATAAGATCACCGACCATCTTGCTAGACGTCCGGAGAGAGTTGGTCGGGTCATCAAATATTTCAATTGATTAGCTTTGAAATTAAGGTACTTTTATGAGAGAGCATGTAATGTCTAAGCATTTGGGCAACAAAAATTAATGACAAATAATGCTTCTCAAAAGGTGGATACCTTGCTTCTGTCAGTATCATATGACGACTCAAGTAGTAGAGTGCATTTTCTTTACCCCCATCATTGACTTGGGCTGAGAGGGCTCCAAGAGAGTCAACTAGGGCGACGATATAAAGTATCAAATGTTTCCCTGGGATAGGGGCTGCTAAAACAGAAGGTGTCATTAAATATTGTTTAACATCCTCACAGGCCCGCTGCATTTCTCTTCCCAAATGAATTTGGCATCCATTTTAATTAATGTCGAGAAGGGCTGACACCTACTTGAGAGATTAGAAATAAAACATCTCAGATATGCCAACTTCCCCTGGAAGGAACGTAGTTGTTTTAAGGTTGTAGGAGGAGGCATTTCTAAGATAGCTTAATCATGTCTGGGTTGATCTCGATTCCTCAATGATAGACAACGAATCCTAAAAAAATTTCAGAGGTAACGCCAAAGGTGCACTTTAAGGGATTCATTTTAAGGTCATATCGTCATAACCATTTGAACTCGATCCTCAAATCACACAAATTGTCTATTTTCCATTTACTTTTGATGACTAAATCATCCACTCAGCATTCCACTTGATGGTGAATGATAACATTAAAAATCTTTATAATTGCACGTTGATACGTTGCTTCAGCGTTCTTCAACCCTAACGACATCACTGTGTAGCAGAAAATTTTGATCGGTGTCCTGAAGGCTGTAAGTGCTGAATCTTTAAAATCCATTTTGATTTGGTTGTATCCCGATGATCTGTATATAAAAGAGAAGATTTCATGTGTAGAGGCGATATCCAATATCATTTCTGGTATTGGTAGTGGAAACTCGTCTTTTGAACATGCCTTGTTCAAATATCTAAAGTCAACGCAAACACAAATTTGTCCATTTTTCTCCTTGACAAGTACAATAGTGGCTAACCATGTGGGATATTGCTCTTCTTTTACAATGTTAGCGCCTATTAATTTCCTTAAATCGACGATGACTTGTTGCCCTATTTCAAGGTGCATTCTTCTTGGAGCTTGTTTTACTAGGGTTATATTTTTATCTACCCCGAGTTTATGAACTACAACCTCTGCTGATAGTCTTAACATTTCATCATAGCTCCATGCGAAGCAATCTTTGAATTATTTTAGCAATTTGATCAGTTGTAAAGGTTCTTGATCGTCGAGTAAAGAACTTATATATGTAGGCCAGGGTTGTTCTCCAGTCTCGAGGTTGATTTCTTTCAACTCATCAACCATTGATTTAATTTCCTCTACAAATTCTGGTGGAGCATCTTCTATCATTTGACCGTTAGAGTCATCCTTCATATCGAGACAATCATCTCCTGATTCACGAGCAACAACCATGCAAAATTCTGAATCATCGACTGGTCCGACTATACCAAATCCGAGACCCTCTTTTGAGTTTGGAATTCAACTTTTAATATTCCATAAGTTTTTAAAAAGTTGTAATTTATCTCTTGGCATTTGTTTTGGTAAGTGTCTTTATTGAATTAATTTTTGTACGTAAGGCGAAAAGTAACCGAAAGGTAATTCCATTAATTCACTAGGATCATCATCCAAATTTACATGATTTTTATGATTAGTAGAGGTAGAAGCACGGTAATTATCGGCTTTAAACCAACACTACGAACTTCCTTGACCTCTAAACTCTCAACCTTTTGAGGGAGGATCGGAACAAGGGTCATAGTATTCACATGGTGGTTTATCTAATCATACATCGTCTCATATTTGCTTTTCTCCGCATCTTCTAAGGATATCTTGTATTGAGGGTTTCTCTATTTTGTCATCATCATTTCATCTTCGGAACTATCTTCATCACCGATGTTGATGGTTGGCCTAGTCCGTTCAACGATTAATTTGGTTCTTGGTCGTCCATGTCTCTGGCCTCGACCTCAGGTGTGCGAACTAAAAGAGCCTCCACCAACTTGTTGTAAGAGAGTAGTGGAAGATTGCTAAAGCAAAGTTGAATGGCTATGCCATTGTACTTCTTCTGGACCTTTATTTTTGTTTGTTGCAATTTTTTGAGAGAAGACAGTTTTCTTTAGAGGCGCATAGTAGGCAACATCTTCATGAATGCCAACATTATGCACTGGAAATGGTTGTAAATCTCCTTTGATGCAACTTTTTTGTCCTTCTTTGCAGTACTTGATGTATTGGTGTAGAGACGATGGAACCATGTTGTGTTCATGAATCCACGGTCGACCAAGTAGAGCATTGAATGAGGTCTCGACGTTGATGATATGAAACATGGTTGTTATTGCTAGTCCACCAATTTTCATTAATAATGTAAGCGATCCAAGGGTTCTTTCTCCCTTTTTGTTGAATCCTCTTAAAATCATTTTATCGGTTGTAAGCTCTTGAGCTTTGATGTCCAATTAAGCCAATGTCCGTAGACTCATCAAGTTGAGAGATGCTCCGGGATCTACTAAAACTATGTACAACACAAAACTACCATTGTTAACGGAGAGGTAGAGTGGTCGGTTGTGGTCGCAGTACCAAACAACAAATCTTCATCTGTAAAGGTCACCCCAACTATTCTTTCAATGAACAAACTTCATCTGAGGATGTTCTGGCCAACTGAGCTAAGAAAATCTCTTGGTCGAGCAACGTTGTAACCAGAGACTCTCTCATCTCCTTTGATAAGATTAGAGCGTCATATATGCTTAATCGTGCTGCAACTTCCTAAGATTAGCTAGCACATTGTAATCCACTTTATGTGATCCTCTGATTTTCTCTTGGTTATGTGTTTCTTCCACGGGTGGAGGTGGAGGTAGTTCTTCACGAGTTACTATTTATTTTCCTTTATCCACTGCAGCTGTTCTCAGGGGTAACACTTTCCCGCAGCTTAAATTTTTTTCTGTAATTTCTTCTTCTTGAGGTGCCTTTGTTGAATTTTTTGGTGTTTCTTCTTTGTCGAAAAGATCTAAGTTGATGGTAAGCGGTGTGCCCTAGCGCTTGAGGATTGGTTCTTCACTCCTGGTGTTGTCGTGGCTGTTATTATTGATGTCTTCTTTGATATTGTTAATGAGTTCGTCAGACTCAAGTACGCTTTGAGGATAATTTCAGGAATTTATATCAAAGTTATATTGGTCATAATCATTTACGTTATCACCAAAAATAGTTAAAACATAGCCAAAATCACAATTGATAAATTCATAAGACCCCGGAGGTGCAAAAAGATAATCATACAAAGTCAAGGGTTCAAGGATTTTCTTCTCCGAATCTGAGACAACCAATCTAGCAGAGGCAGCCTCTATTTTACCCTATGTGCTATCAATCTTTGTGGTAGTGTTCTTCTTCTTCTTTGTCTTTGACGATGATGGATCTTGTGGCAAAATCTTCATCTCAGGCTTGGCAGGCTGAAGACTCTGAACAGAAGCTTGTTTTGATGCATTCTGGATTTGATGCATTCTAGATTTGATTCAATATGTTATGTCCTTGTCCTGATCTTCACACTATGTGAACAGGCAGGAGTTAATTTTGGAATGAATGAGGAAAAGATTGAACCACTAAAACCTATTGGGCTTGCAAATATTAAAACTTATGAATCTCATATTCTATGGAGATCTAGAAGTAGGAGTTGGGATATTCCTTCTACTTTTAGTACCCCTGCTCTCCAGGGACTTATGGAGCAACTGATGATCCAATAGGGAGATATCATGAGGATGGAAAGTAGAATGGAAAATATGGAGGCCAGAAATGCACATAATTATTATTTGACAATAAGTTTGAGTATGATGCAACTTATGATGATGAGATGGTTAGATACATGAGGGGTGACCACTTAGTTCAGTTTCCTAGTCACCCTATCTTTACCCCATATCAGCAACAAAGCTTTAATGAAGAAGAAGAAGATGGTGATGATTACTGGTTATGTTTACTTAGTCATAGTTAGATCTTTTGTTTAATTTATAGTTGGTTGTACTCTATTGTTGTTTTTGTTTGTTTTTAGAGTGTAATACTTTGCTTTATTTTAGATGTTACATTGTATTGTTAACAGTAGGATTGTAAAACTATTTTTACATTGGAAATTATTTTAGTATTGTTGTTAGTTTTTAGTTCTTTGTTGAATGTATTTATAGTTAATTCTTTCTGAACAAAATTTTATATGTATTATGTGTTATTTAAAGTTTTATGTCTTGTAGCCTTTCATATTAGCACCTGCAATATTTCAGAGTTAAGTTTCAACATCAGAACCTTCAACATGTAAGTCTTTTCTTTATATTTTAAATTTTTTCTTTCACCCTATGTTTTTTAATTTTTTCATGCAAAATCTCTTAAAAATTTAAGTGGGAGAAAAAAAATTCCTTTCTAAGGAAAAAAACTTAATTTTGTTTGTCCTTAATTAGCTAGGTTTTTCAAAATTTTTAAATTTAGCATGACCTTTGGTATTAGAGGGAGACTTAGAAAAATATATTTGTGTTTCTTAATATATAGTAAACTTAAGTAAATTTTTTTAATAATAATGGTTAATTTTAGAGATTAAGATATTCGGTATGAGAGAATAAAACCATGTTTTTCTAATGTAAGTAAGTGAATTTGTATTTTTGAAGTATTAAAAATCTAAGAGATTCATGTAAAAAGAAATGAATAAAACTTTATTAAAAATCTTTAATGCTATTATAAATTTATAACGTGAAGGTATGCGAAAAGTTTTTAACTTTAAGAGGAGGATTGTGAAGTTCAAAAACATTAAAGGCTATCCAAATATAATATTCCTCACATGAAAAAGAAAAAAAAAGGATTGAAAATGATCGTAAAAGAGAATAAAAAGAAAAAAAAAAGATGTGAGGAGAAGCTTGAGGAGATGCCTAATCAAAAATTTCCTTCACTTGAATCAACTTAAGGAAGAAAGTTTGACTACATTCTCTAAAATTATATTTAAGTATTACCATATTTATTGATAAAGTTTCATGAATTTTTTCTAATGGATATTCTAAGTGGGTTTAATATGATAATTTGTAATTTTCCTTGAAAAAAATAGAGAATCAATATCTTAGACTTGATTGCTAGATATTCTTATACTAATAATATTAACTAGAGTTATTTTACATTTTTCTTTATTTATGTTATTATATTTAGTGGACCAAAATATGAAAATCAAGAAGTTAAGGTGTCATCTCCGAGTAGTTGAGGTGACATTCCAAGAGAAGAAAAAAGAACCTCAATCAGGCGAAGTGAACTGGACAGGGTATGGTCAAAGGTGTGGCTAGCCAGCCGAAATAGGCCAACCATAAAGGAAACCCAACCAGGTTAGATAAATTGGATAGGGTATGACTTGGGTGGTGGTCAATAGTCGATACTAACTACCCACACGAAGAGACATGGTATGGTTGAGATTGGTCTGCTTGACCTCACATGAAACAGTAGATCAATCTATCTGACCTATCCTTAGAAATGATAGAATCGATGAAACCCCGCACCTGACATCATTCGTAACAGTGGGGGAGAAGGCTCAATGATCTCGTGTGACAAAGTCCCCTGTTATGTTTCTCCTTAAAAGGACCCTTGCAAGTCTAATTGATCCCTTTAAAAAGAAGCACCCATCACTTTACTTAGTTAGCTTAAAATCAATCAAGATAAAATTTATCTTCATAACATTCAAAATATAAGACAACTTAAAATTTAATCACAAACATCATAAAACAACAATTGCAACTAAATTAAAAAAACTCTATCGGATGATCGGGAATCCCTCAGAGGAGGTAACCTAGGGTTGCTAATGAGACTTCCCACGGTCAAAATGAAAGTATTGAACTCATGAGTTGAGTTTAGTAGATTTATTTGGACTAAGTGAATCCGATAGAAAATAGTGGTGCCGGAACGAGGGAACAGTAGGATCCTAATCGGTGTCGTTCTAATCCCTTGAACTCATCACAATGAGGAGCATGGAACATCTTATTTGACATTATGACCTGACACATTAGAAAACTTAAACTCGTCACGATGAGGAGCATGGAGATAGCATTGTGGGCAGCACGACCATGTTCAACAGCAAGAGGATCTACGACAACAGAACTTTCCTTAGAATTAAACAACAAGCCATAGGATTTCAAGGTTATTTTCTTATGCAACATGAATCATCAAGTCATCTTTAGGCCTTTGTGTAGCTGTGCTATAAAATATAAGCCCTAACTCGTCTTAAGATTCCGAGGTTGTTGTTCGTCTCGACCTAAACCCTCACATCTTTTAGGCTTTTTGTGTGATTATTTCACATTAGTGTAAGCCCTAATTAATAAAATTGGTAAGATGAAATATTTAAATAATCTCTCTTCAAAATTGAAGCCAAACTATAGGATAGCCTAGGAAGTCATTGAGGTTCTACTCTAAATCTATAACATCCCCTAGTTCTTCCTTCGTTGGATTCTACAAAAAAAAGTTCCAAATTTGAGTCAATCCCCTTTCACACCTCTTTGTCAAGTTTCATTGATGAGTCCTATTCTTTTGACTTCTTTGAAGATAATATTCCCTGATTTTTATCGAGAGTTTTCTTAGGTAACTTTGGATATCTAATATGTAATTAACTATAGGGGCTTGCCCTTATAGGAAATTTTTCCGAACCCAACTTAATATAAAACTTATTTAATTCTTCATATATTAAATAGGGTAACTTGTTGACAAATAAAATGGTTTTGCAGACCAAACGGATGTCATATATTTCTTAGTTTATTTGATCGAGCTTCTTCCTCAAGTCTTGTCTGTATCCTACAGGATAGATATAGGGTTTGAGGTATAGTGTTCTTTCATTTAAACTGTGAAAAATATGAGGTCAATTTGATTTCATATTTTTCTAAAACTATATATATGTATATATATATATATATATATATATAT
>JXCR01138118.1:74281-96300 GCA_002079205.1 Phalaenopsis hybrid cultivar
TATATATATATATATATATATGTAAACTAAATGTCCTTCTGAAGCGGGTGACGGGATAACGATTCCGACCGCTGATAGCTTCTAACTGGCAGCTCCATGACCCAAAATAGTGCCGACAGGTGGCCACTTTTGTTTCAGCAAGTAATTTTATATTATTGAAGTGGATGGTTGTTCTAGTGCTCAATGTATTGATGACAACATTAGCTAGGTCCACCCCTGAACCGAATAGTGAAAATACTTTTCTGCAGATCCATTCTACACAAATGAAAGATGGTGATCAGTAATCAACTCAAGATTATTCACCTCACACTTTCATATTGCAAAGAAAAGATAATACACAAATAAAAAAAAGAGCAAAGCCTGTGAAATGACTTTGAAAGTTTATGAATATGCTTAAATAAGATTTTTAAAGAACACTGTCATATATTTTCAAAATTATAAATTTTAAGATAACTTTTTATTATTTTTTTTGCAACTATAGTGCATATGTATAATTAGCAAAAGATGGAAAAAGAAACTTTTTCTATTGGAGAGAGAAAACACTTGTGGGCTTTAAATATTCAAAATAGCTCCCCGGAAAAATCCATTCTTCAAATGTTAAGCTTGGGAGTATAGCAAACACCTTTTTAGCTAATGTTGTCATCAATACAAAGAGCACTAGAGTGACCTTTTACTTCAGTAATCTATAACTTCCTGAGAAGCCAATGTGGTTGTCAAACCAGTTCGTGACAATTATATTGGATGTCATCCTGGGAGGCCTCATCCTTTAACTACACTTCTACAACATGCCTACCAACCAATGCAAAAAATGGCCAACCACTACATAAAATGACAACTACTACCATTATTGAGGCTCAATGCTAAAGAGCCTCTGCATATGAAATTTGGTTCAGTCCTAAGACTCAATCCCTAAAAATAATTTTCGTAAAGAAAATGGCTTCTCTAATTTCAATAAATGCGCCTGATCTATCCATTGAACCATAGCTCCAAGAAGATATGATTCTAAAGCTTCCTAGTCTGGAGGATAGTTTACAAGGAGGTAAAGTAGAAGAGAAAATATAGCTAGAGCAAGGTGCAGATCAACCTGTTCAACAGCCAAAAGTGAGTATTCCTACCTATAAAAAGTTTGATAATTTAAAATGAGTCAAATCTAATAGCTCTACTAAAGACGTAAAATATTTTTTCTAGAATCAGCGGCGTCATGTTCTCATTGAAGAAGGGAGACAACCTGAAATTTCATCTTCTTAAGTGCTAAAATTATGAAAATCAATAAATAAGATTGTCTAATGTGGGTGAGACTACTCTTTTACCATCCTAAATTCTTACATTTTGAGATTTGACTGTTTAACTATATTGTACAAACAATTAACATCTACCTTGAGTGAACTGTTGCTACAAGAGAGGAATTATGGAGTAATTTGCATATGATTCCTGATATGGTAAATGTTTCTTAGTTGGTGGGTTAAGGTTTTAAGGCTATCATATCTATTATGGAGAAGAAAGGGGGAGAGCTCTCTATTTTTCTTTGATTTTAAAAGTTAGGTACAATATTATTAATAATGGTATGTTCAAAGCAAAATGAACCATTAACTTCTTTACTTGGAAAAGTGGAAAGACTTCTGAAATATTAAAGCGGGTGCTTATCAATAATAAGTGGATAGATACTTCAAACTCACTTAAGAGAATTACTTAATCTTCTTGGGGTTTGAACATACTCTACTTCTGATTAAAATTGGCTTCTACCAAAATAAGTAAAATTTTCTTTCATATTTCTCAATGATTTAAGATTAACATGATTTAAAATTGGAATGTTGACTTTACCACCTCTCGTTGGGAAAATTTCTAGAATATTCATAATAATATCACCAACATTCTGGAGGAATGGAATTGAAAATATTTGGTAATATTACCACCAATGCATTGGAAGCAGAATAACATGGACACACTTCGAAGAAACATTTTAGTGTGACCAAATTAAAAAAATGGAGGTTGTTGATGTTCATAATATGATTAATTCAACTATTCAAATTGAGATAATTTTTTTGAGTCAAAATGTAACTTATGTTAATTTTGTAGAAGGTGGTCAAATTATTTGTTCCTTCATGCTTGCATTTGAGAGCAAAGGCAAAATAACATGATATGTTCCAACGATTATCACAATAATGTAAGTCCTGGTAATGGCACCAAAAAATTGACTCACTCTCTAGCAAATAAATTGAGTTCTTAAATTCAGATAGTATTACCCACTATGGTTTTTCACGCAAGTATATGCATCATTTCAGTAAAATAGGGCGTTGAGTCTGGATTTTGGATCCAACCTAAAAGGAGGTAATAAATGCTTTAGAAAAATTTCTACTCTACTATGCTAAGGTTTTAGTTTGGAATGCAAATTAAAATGATTTTTCTTACAATCACTCCTAAATCATAGCACTTACTCTAAAGCTAAACAATACTATATCAATTGGTTTTGTGTATATCAAGATATAAAAGCTACATTTCTCTTGTGATAGCCTATGTTGATAGTAAGGTTGAATGTTAAGAAGTGCTAACATGGCCAGTGAAATATAGTAGCACATATTTTGTTTATCCTCTTAGGAGTGCATAAAAATGTTTAGTTTAACTTGGTAAGTGTTTTCGTCTGTCAACCTAGAAACCCACAAGTTATACTCATTATAAACTATCTTCCTATCTATTTGCATTTCTCAATGGACTACCTCAAAATAGCATATCAAATAATGTGATCTCTCTAGTTGTTATGTCATAGCTCTTCTAAGTCTTTATGGGTTAACAACATATTTTAACAAATTATATGGCCAGTACAAAAATTAAATGAAGCATAAAAGGAAGGTGTTGGATGCCTTTTCATTGGGAAAAATATATTTTATTTAATATAATATATTAAAATTTGGAAAGTAATATTTTAATTTTAAAAATACAAGATCGAACTGATCTCATATAAACAATAGTATAAATAAATGAGCACAAGACTACAAATGATGCATCTACCTTGAGAAAAAGACACATCACTTGCTAATGAGGCTTAATTAAACAAACTAAAGAATTTATGACATCTATTTTAGTATGTGTAACTATTTGTGTTGACCAACAAATTCCCCTATCTAAAATAAAAGATTAGATAGGGTTTATTTTATGCTAGGTTCTAAATTTTCTTATAAGGGCAAGCCATTATAGTTGATTACATCTTAAATGACCGATGTCACCTAAGAAAACTCTCGATTTGTATCAAAAAGTATTTTCTTCAAGAATTTGAAAGGGTAAGACTTTTCAAATATTGGACGAAGGAGTTTCAAATGTGAAAGGCTCAATACTGGAATATTGTTATGGAATCCAAAGGGAGAAAACCAGGGGTTGTCACAGATCCTAAGGAGAACTTCAATGACTTCTCACGCTATCCTATAGTTCAACCTCAACTTTAAAAAGAAAATTATTGAATGTTTTATTGTCCCAATTATATTTTTTAGGGCTTATGTTAGTATGACACAATCATACAAATAACCTCAAAGATAAGAAAACTTATGTCGTAATGAACGACAACTTTCGAATCCTAAAACGAGTTAGGGCTTAATTTGCATAACATGATTGTTCAAAGGAATAAACATAAAGTAAGGATTTATTTTGCACCTCAAAATCTTATGGCATGTTGTTTAATTTTAAAAAAGGATTTCTATTGGAGGTCCCCTTAGTGTTGTAGAATGTTGCCCTCAAAGTATGCTCCAAGCTCCTCATCAAAGTATCAGTCCTAAAGTTTAAGGTTCAAAACGATAATATGACATGTTTTTTTCAATCAATATAAGGGGGGTTAAAGTTTATTAGACTGACGTTGATTAGGATCCCACAGTTCATTCATTCCAATACCACTATTTTCTTTTGAAGTTAGTTAGCTCAAACGAGTTGTTAAGGTCATTTAAACTAGGGAGAACTCATTAGCAACCCATAAATTCAAAAGGACATGTTATGAAATTGTTGTTTTGTTATTTTTAAAAAAAATTATTAACTTTTAAAAAATGTTTTATAACTTTCAATTTTGGAATAGGTTTTGCATGTAAAGAAAGTATAGGTAATAAAATGCAAAAAAATAAAAAGAAAGGCAATATCATTGCAAAAATGTAAATGTGTACCTGTCATCTTCTCGCACTCCCACTAAAATGTTATAACTTATGACATATATATAATTTTGCAGGAAATTTAACTAAATTGTAAGAATGGAAAGCCAAGAAAATCAGTTGAAGGTGTATTTACGGAGTCCTGTGTCATAACTTGATAGGTCCCTAAGAGTTTTTAATGGATGATTTTATTGAACAAAGAATAAAAATTTCAATTCTCCTTCAAAGTATCCAAAGGATTCTAAAATTTTTGGGGGCATAACCATGAATAATTGTTAAAATCCTTCGAAACATTTTGAATTGATTTGATCTTATTATATTGTTCAATTAATGATTCAAATTTAGTTTTAGATTCAATGAACTAATACACCCTTTCCTAAGTGAACCTTGATACTATAATTATTCTTATGAGTGGGGTAACCAAACAGTCACTTAATGTGATATTATTTAAAAGGTTAACTAAGTGAAGTCCCCGAAGGACAAACCCTGTGTCATTAAGGATTTTATACTTGAGAAAAAAATTGGCTTGTAGTGTTTTCAAAATGTTTGTGATCAGTTATATTATCTCTTCTAAACTTCATTAAATAATCATGGATCAAGCCTAGTTCTCCACTAAGCCCACAAAAATACAATCTCAGGGTAGGTTTGTAATAATGAAAATGTTAATTTGAATGAGAACAATTCTCATTAAAGGATCATGATATCATCTAATAACCAAATAGGGTCTTCAAATAAGTGAATTATTATCTCCCTATCTTAAACCCACTACCAAGAATCATTCAACACACTTAACCTCCGAGTCATAACAATTTATAATATTACAATTCCACCCTTATCATGGAAGGTGGCAAATTGGTTTCTACCCATTAAACCTTTATACATCAAACATACAAGAGTGTTCACTATGATCAAAATATACCCATTTACACTTTGGTTACTCCTAAATTTTAATTAAGGCATCGAAAGGGCTCTCTACTTCATAACTCATTAATTATAACTCAAATGACTTTGAATTTTTTATGGTACACAAGTCATGGGTCAATTAAAATATTATAGGAGAAAATTTGATTTTTTTTAACTCTTGTTTAATTTATATTATTATTTTAACTCAGAAAATAGGATTTTCAATGTCAATTTAATCAAAGCAAAGTTTTTGTTCATGGGAAAATTATTGGAGGTTCACCTAGGTCAGATGACCACTTGGACAAAATTTCATGATTTTAAAAATTGTACTTTAATTATTATATTTTTTTATTAATTTTAGTGATTAATTAAATAGAAAATATGTTTTAATTTCAAAAATCACTTTTTATATTTTTCCTTAAATCTCCCTAAGTTGAGTGAACTTATAGAAAAAAACTTTTCATTTTTGTGACTCTTATTATATTTATTATATTTTTTTTAATTTAAAATTATAAAAAAAAACATTTTTGGCATTAAAGGGATCTTAAGTGATTAAGGAACAATTAGGAACAATTTGGTACATTTTCATTTTTTTACAATTTTTATTATTTTTAATTATTTTTAAGGCAAAAAGTTGCTTAAAAATGAACTAATTATTTTAAAATAATTTTAATTTTTCTTAAGTGAAAATGTACAAGGAAGTTCAAAATTTTCCTAGATATAGTTAATTAATTCCTATTATTTTAATGCAAAAATACCATTTTTCTAAGAAAATAGATTTTAGTGATCAAATTAATTCAAATGAGTTACAAATTTTTTCAGTTAATTAAAGTAATCATTATTTACAGTGTGAAATCATTTTTGATAATTTTAGAATAATATTATATTAATTTATTTTTATAAATTTAACTGACTTAATTAGCTATAAAATTACGTAATGCTAAAATACATTTTATATTTTTCCTAAAGACCTTTGACCACGAGGAACCTACAAAAACAAGTCCCATATTTTTCTAATTTAGCTTTTAATTTATATAAGTAATTTAAGAAAAAATAGATAACTAGGAATGAAAATTAGGGTTTCAAAGCTAGAGATGCTTTCTGATATTGAAAAAGTAAGAAAACATCCCTGTTAATATGAGGAATCAATCTCTAAAGATTCAAGCTATGGTGATTAACATTTGTTGAATTAAAATTAAAATAGTCTAAGGAATATTTAATTAATTTAAAATTTGAGACATGTCAAATAAATTTAATTTTCATTCTACATTATTCTCTGTTTACGGAGCAAGTGAGTATTTTTATTTTACTTTTATGATTTTTTACACCAATTTATGCATTTTTTATGATTTTAATTCAAATAAATCAAAAAAATAAATTAATTTCCTACTTAAAGCGCTACTTGTTGCTCTACCGGCGCCACCATCCATGTAGTTGTAGACTCAATCTGTGCTTTATGTTCCATTCTCTCATCCGACGTGATCCAAAGACCCTCCGTCTCATTCCCCAACCGGCCTAGCCAGAGAACCGTCCACTTACTACGGTCAACCAAATCACATGGGATTTGTTCCTACACCTTTATCTTATCCAACTGAACTTATCTATATGGTTGATCAAGCATGAAATCAAATATTTTCTTCACAAAGGCCCAAACCGAGCTTGATTTGGGGGAAAATGAGATATACCTTTCTCCAAGAGTTTTGACCTCAATTGGATGCTTGCAGAAGCTTCGATGGAGTCTGCCAAACCTCTTGGATGTGTCACTTTAGTCTAGTGAATTTTTTAGTACAAGCTTCTCCTATAGGTGGTGTGGCCTCGATCTTGAGGTAGGTTAGTGTGCACTAGAGATTGTGCTTTCGAAGGGGATCTTCTTACTTTGGCATGAGGATGGTGAGGAACAAATCAATTTGAAGTTTGGTAGAGTTTTAAGAGATCATCTGAAATAGCCCTGGTTTTGGACTCTTAAAGTGGGCTCAAATAGTGGGGGAGGTGGCTAGAGAATGGTTGGACTAAGCTTAGAAAGGTTGTGAGTATCTCTGGAAGCAATTTGGTAGAGTATTCCCAACGTTTGGTGCACTCTTTTCATTTGGCTGTGAAGGGGTGGTGTTTAAATTGAAGGGGAAAGAGTGGCCACTAAGGCATACTAGTGGGTGCAATCAGCTACTTATGTGGAGGGAAGAAAGGTGCAAGTGACCAATCAGATTGAAATAGCTTGGATGGGTAAAATTTAGTTCATATGGTGGAGATGACTCTCTTGAGCTTAGGTTTTTTGACAACTAGGTCAGTCAGCTAAGTCAGGGCTGCTGGTTAGCTGAGTTAGGGGTGCCTGAGGAACACTTAATAGAGATTAGTTGGGTGGTGTGATAGCCAATGGCAATGATATATTTGAGTTTAGCCATTTTTAGGAGGAAACACTTAATTTAAGGTACCCTTGGTCTATGGCTCAACTAGGTTGGGCTAAGTGGATCTAGCTTGGTTCCTAGGGCTCCAATACTGGCTATAGTGCCCATGGTTTGGTCAAATAGAATGGGTTTGGTCAAATTTGGAGTTTGGGTTTAAAATTTTGGTTTTGGTTTGGACTTGGGGCTATGTTGGGTTTGGTTCAAGATTTGGGTCAAGTGATTGATAAAATTGACTTAGTTAATTGTTATGAGGAGTTATAAAAAAAATACAGTGATTTTGAAACTATTTAGGAAGTTCATTTTAGTGGAAATTGACTCATGGTAAATTTTGGGGCATTTGGGCTAGACTTGGGTTTAGATTGGGCTAGGGCATGGATTTGGTTCTATTGATGGTTCAAATTGTTTCAATATATTGTGACGAAGAGTTTTGGAAATTGATTGGGTTGAAATTATGGAGTTATTTTGTTTAAATTGGTGGCATTTGGATTTTAGGGCAAAAGAGGTGGGAACTAAGTGAGGTTTGAGTTTAGGTTAAGGCCAATTTAGGGCTCAAAGTTATCAAGGGGAATATTATGAGGAGTTTTGAACTCAAACTTAGGGAAATTAGTTTTGTTATGGGGTTCAATTTTGGTGAATGTGAACATATGGTCAAAATTGGGAATTTTATGTGGGCTTGGAATTTAGGTTTTAAATTAGGTTCAATTGGGCTTCAATTTGGTTTCAATTAGGATTTTTAATGATAAATTTTGATTTGGAATTGAAATTGAGGAAAATTGAAGTGAAATTGGTGGAAATTGGGGGTGATTTGGGGTAATTGGACATTAAGGGCAAAATTGAGATTTTGGTCAAACTTGGTCAAATTTGTCAAATTGACTCATGAGAGGTCAAGATTGGTTTTGGATGTGTTTAAGAATATTTTGCATATTTTCTTTTGGGAAAATTTGGGCCACCAAAAATATTTTGATAATTTTGGCAAAGTTAGAGTTAGTTTGGAAATTTTTGAAATTTTGGAATGTTCTGGGCAATTTGGGTGGTTTAAAAAAGTTTGAGAAGATTTTTGGACAAAATTGGGTAGTTTAAGTAATTTGGGAAAATTTAGAATTTTACGGGTAATTTGTTAGTTTTTGAAATAATCATCTATGATGATGATAGTAACGATGAAGGATCAATTTGATTTTAAGCAAAAGACTTTAATTTTAGTTAGAATTAATTTGATTTCAATTTTAAGAAAACTTAAAAAATTAAGGATGTATGAAAAAACCAAGTCGAGATTGAAAGTACAAGGACTCACATCCAGCTTGAAAAGACCAATCCAGTAAAAAAGGTGCTACATTGGGACGAAAAGCTCGAGGGCTCACATCCAAGCCAAGAGGTAGCAAAGGGAAGAGGGCGTAGGCCTATGTCAAGGAAATTTAAATTTTGTTGTAGTGATAAGGAGAGCTTTGGTACTCATTTCAAACTCAAGAGGTAAAGAATGGTGTCACATTAGGAAGGAAAGGTAGGGTACTCACATCCATCCTAAGAGGTGACGAGCCAAATTAGGAAGGAATGATCTAGGACTTACATCTGACCCAAGAGGTAGCGTAAGGGAATACAATGGAGGCCTATCTTGAGGAGATTTCAAATTTTTTTACACTAAGAAGGGAAGCCCTGGGACACAAATCTAACTCAAGATCTAAGGAATAGTCTCACATTAGGAATGAAAGCTCGAGGAATCACAACCATCCTAGGAGGTGACATGCCACTTTGGGAATGAAAACATTGGGACTCACATCTAACCAAAGAAATAACAAAAGGGAATAGAATGGAGGCCTATCCCAAGGAGATTTCAAATTTGTTACATTAAGAAGGAAAGCTCCTGGACTCACATCCAACTTAAGAGGTAACCAAAGTGTCATATTAGAAAGGAATGCTCGGGGACTCACATCCATCCTAAGAGGTGATGAGCCACAATGGGAAGAAAATCTATGGGAATGACATCCAATTTAATAGGTAGAGAAAGAGAATAGAACAAAGACCCATCTCAAGAAGATTATAAATTTGTTAAATTGAGAAGGAAAGCTTCGGGACTCACATCAAACTCAAGAGGTAATAAAATATATCACATTATGAAGGAAAGCTTGGGCACTCACATCCATCCTAAGAAGTGACAAGCTATAATGGCAAGGAAAGCTCTAGGACTCACATCCAACCTAAGGGGAATCGAAGGAAGGCCTATTTAAGTAGATTTCAAATTTTCTACATTGAGAAGAAAATTAATAATACTCACATCCAACTAAAGAGGTAAAGAAAGGTGTCACATTAAGAAGGAAAGCTCGGGGACTCACATCCATACTTACAGGTGACAGGAGGGGAGTAGGATGGAGGCTTATGATCTCGAGTTTAAAGGTGGGAATAGGATGGAGGCCTATTGTTCTGAGGGAGTAGAATAGAGGTCTACAAGCCCGAGTGTACCGTTGGGAGTAGGAAGGAGGCCTACTTTCCCAAGGGTAGGAGTAGGATGGAGGCCCACAACCCCGAGGGAGAAGAATAGAGGTTTATGATCTTGAGTGCAAAGGTGGGAGTAAGACAGAGCCCTACGGTCCCGAGGGAGTATAACAGAGGTCTACAATCCCAAGTGCTAATGTGGGAGTAGGACGGAGACTTATGGTCTTGAGGGAGTTGAACGGAGGTCTACGATCATGAGTGTAAAGGTGGGAGTAGGATTGCGGTCAACTATCTTAAGGGAGTAGAATGCAAGTATACGATCCCAAGTGTAAATGTTGGAGAAGGATGACAACCTACAGTCTCGAGGGATTAAAATGGAGTTCTATGATTCCAAGTGTAAAGGTGAGAGTAGGATAGAGGCCTACGGTCTTGAGGGAGTAGAATGAAGGTCTACACTCCTGAGTGTTAATGTGGAAGTAGGACGGAGGCCTATGGTCCCGAGCAAGTAGAATGGAGGTCTACAATCTTGAGTGTAAAGGAGGGAGTAGGACGGAGTCTTATGAACCCAAGGGAGTAGAACGGAGGTATACAATCACAACTTTAAAGGTGGGAGTGGGACGGAGACTGATACACCAAAATAATATGTTGTTTTAGGTATACATTTTATGCTTATTTTTGGTGATATTTCACTTTAAAGAAGGTTATTTTCATGTTTTGTCGCAGGTATATAAATTTTAGGCATTTGGAGAAAAAGTAGCAAAAAGAATGAAAGTTGGAGTAAAAATAATGAATTTTGGGAATACTGGTGCCATATGCGCTTGATTAGCACCAGAAGCGCCATTTTATAGAGAGTTGACTCCTGATGCACCAGATTGGCATCAGAAGCACCATTTGATAGAGATCTAGTGCCAGAAGCTCCAGATTTAATACATGAAGTGCCAAAACCTACAACATCACTCTCTTAAGAAAGTTGGCACCTTATGCGCCAGAACCAGTGCCAGATGTGCCAGAACCAGTGCCAAAGATGACATTTTATGGATTATGGTGGTTCGAGATGAATGTTGCATGAATTTCAAAAGGAACACTTGTTAGAAACACCTCTTGAAGTGATTCAATGCATCTAGAATCTTTGGAAGGTTCTTTAATGAAAGGATATGTCTCTTGGCTCAATGGACATGTCTTTTAATCTCAAAAGATTTGACTTTTGGATAGAATTTTGGAAGAAATTTTGAATTCCTTTTGGAGGAATAAAGCCTTTAATGAAAGAGAGGTTTTGGAGTGTGTGTGAGTGCGGCTTGTAAGGGGTGAAAAAGAGTATTTGAGAAAAAGAGAAAGGAAAGGGCTTCGAGATTTTCTTCAAGGATTGTAAGAGGAGAGAGAACACAAGGATTTTTTTCTTCATTACACTTCTAAGAGAGAATTGAGAGTACTTGTAAGGTGAGAAAAGCTTAAAGAGAAATTGTAGGGAATTTCATGAGCAGTGGGAGAAAATTGTCTTCTTTTATTTTGTATTGTAAACTTATTTTTATATATGAAATCCATATTTTGTCGTATTCTTCTCATGAATTCTGATTAATATTCTTTATCCTTCTTCCTACTTTAAAATATAATTTGTGAAGAATTGATTTTGCTTTATACAATTCTTAAAGTCAATAATTTGGGAAGATTGGAACTCCGATCTTCGTTTACGTTTCGATCTCACTAATTGAATTATTAAAATGTGTTGAGAAACTTATGTTCCGAAAGGGCTATGGTTTCTAAAACACAGTGAGAATCACATTTTATTTCATGGGAGAGGATGTCATCCATAGAGTTGAGTGTAAATAAATAAGAAAATATACTTTATTGGATACAGAATTGGACATTTTAAGGTAATAGATTAAAATCCCCAATTTGGTCCCATCGATTGGAAACTGATTGGAAATTGTTTGCCCTTAGGTGAGGGAGTATTTGGAGCTCTAGAGTGACAGCCAGTATCCTCCCAGCCTAACCACAAAATTAGGGACAAAACTTTGGATTAGTCATTATTCTTTATGCACTTGGAAGAGAGTAAAGGATCTGATTCCTCTTATTTGGCACAAAACAATATATATATATATATATATATATATTCAAATGATTCTAATTTCTTCACAATCCATAAACTTATTCTAAAGGGGAATGATGCTTTCTTAAATTTGAACTCTTCGGCACAAAAAATTATTTTAGTTTTCATACTTTTTCTTTTGAAAGTTTAGAAATTAGTTTAATTAACATTATCTTTTATTGCATTTTATTTAGCATTAACCCTATTACTTTATATTTGAATTTATCACTTGACTTTTTTAGTTTAAAATTGTATTCTACATTATAATCTTAAGAATTTACTCATAAGCACTTCCAACTTCCCTATAGGATCGAAATTTAGGACTCCATTATAACTCTTTATTACTTGAGAAATACTTATTCTTGCATTACTTTTAGGGTATTTGACTTTGACATATTTTTAAAAGGTAAAACTATTTTCATTAAAGTTATTTTTGTTGGGATTTTTTTTTCATTTTTACTATTATATATATCGTGTGTATTTTTTAATATTGAAAAATATTTACAAAATTAACACACTAAATCTATCCGCATCAATTTTTTGGTGTCGTTGACGGGGACGTAACAGAAATTAGTAGTAAGTTCGTTTATAATTTAAAATATTTTTATTTTAAACTAAAAAAGAAATAGAGTGTGTTTGCTTATTTTAATTACTTATTGTGTTTGTTTATGCATAGTATAAGATCTGAATATTTAGTGCCTTACGATTCTAAGTTAGAAAAAACTATTTAAAAAAATTGAAAATAACAAAAACAGATGGATCATATTAGAAAGATGGCTTGCAATTTTAGTAATGCTAGAAATGAAAATGAACATCATCAGAGACCTTTAAGAAATTATACTAATCCTATGGTAGATGAAATTCATTTGAGCATACAAAACTCTGTTGTTGTTGCCAATTCACTTGAGCTTAAACCCGATATTATCCAAATTGTACAAAACGATCAGGTTGGGGGAACACCAACTGAAGATGCTAATTTACACCTTGCAAGTTTTCTAGAATTTTGTGCTACATTTAAATATGATGGAGTGTCGAATGATGATGTTATACTTAAAATTTTTCCTTTTTTATTGAGGGATAAAGCTAATATATGGTTAAACTCGTTAACACATGTATTTATTAAAATTTGGGAGGTTTATCATAAATTTTTTTATGTAAATATTTCTCACCTTCAATAACTACTAAGCTTAGAAATGATATTACATCTCTTTGTTAGTTTGAAGGGGAATCAATTTATGAAGTCTAGGAAATATTTTAAAATCTCCTTAGAAAGTGTCCATGCCATGCGTTGCTAGATTAAATAATAATTCAAACTTTTTATAATGGATTGGTTGGATCTCTTAAATTGATAATTGATGTTGCTGCTGGTGGTCATTAATGTCAAAACCATTCGATGAATAAGATTCTTTAATTGAAGAGATGACTACTAATATGTTTCAATGGCCCTCTAAAAAGGTGAATTCAAAAAGAGTAGACATTATTCATGATTCTGATGCAATATCTATGTTAGGTGCATAAATAGAATTATGTGCTACTTTTAAAAATGATGGAGTGTCGAATGATTCTTTCATACTTAGATTTTTTCCTTTTTCACTAAGGGATAAAGATAATATGTGGTTAAATTCATTAGCACCTAGATCTATCAGAACTTGAGGGGACTTATCAAAAAAACTTTTATCTAAATATTTTTCACCTTAAAAAACTGCTAAGCCTAGAAATGATACTACATCTCTTTGCAGTTTGAAGGAGGATCAATTTATAAAGCCTGGGAAAGATTTAAAGATCTCCTTAGGAAGTGTCCAGACCATGTGCTTCCAAATTGGATAATAATCTATAACTTTTTTAATGAACTGGTTGGATCTATTATATCAATAATTGACACTACTGCTGGTAGATCATTGGTGTGAAAACCATTCAATGAAGCATATTCTTTAATTGAAGAGATGGCTACTAATACTTTTTAATGGCCCTCTGAAAGCATAATTCTAAAAAGAGTAGCTAGTTTTCATGATTCTGAAGCAATATCTATGTTAGTTGCCCAAATAGCTATTATATGAAAAAGATAGATCAATACATAATGAATTATTCTTAGACATCACCTGTGCTTGAGGAAAACTCATTGGGACAAATGATAGAATCTCAATCTTTATATGAGACTTTAAATGAAATAAATAATTGTTCTAATAATCCTTATGCTAATTATTATTATCCTGGTTGGAAGAATCATCTAAATTTTAGTTGGAGCAACAATAATTTTATTGCTACAAATCTGTAATGCGGAAACAACATTGTGGAATTACTGAGCATATAAGGGAGCTAAGCATATAAACCTTATTACCCCCA
The DNA here is from genome assembly GCA_002079205.1 of Phalaenopsis hybrid cultivar. Taxonomy (NCBI): domain Eukaryota; kingdom Viridiplantae; phylum Streptophyta; class Magnoliopsida; order Asparagales; family Orchidaceae; genus Phalaenopsis; species Phalaenopsis hybrid cultivar. The sequence goes on from JXCR01138118.1 coordinate 88,567, forward strand.
GGCTTTAATAATTTCTAGACTACGAAGAATAAGTTATCAATGGAAGAATTGATATTGCAGATGGGTAGTCAATTATAAAGTCAAGGAGCTGTTATAAAAAACATTGAAAATCATTTGTGATGTATTTCTACTGCAATTAGCAATAGACCTCTAAGAACATTGCCTAGTAATGTTGAAGTAAATCCTGAAGATCAAACAATGAGCAAATTAAAGCTATTTAATTGAGAAATGGAAAAGATTTAGAGAATAAAGTTCAACAAAAAGTTGAAGTAGAAAAAGGTGAGGTGGAAAATGAAAAATCTGGTGAATATTTGCATTTTGAGTCAGAAAATCCTATTAAGCCAATGAAAATCACTCTAGAAAGACTACTGCCTCCATTTCCTCAGAGATTGAAGCAGAAACATATAGATAATCAATTTTCAAAATTTTTAGAAATTTTGAGGAAATTAACGATAAACATTCCATTTGTTGAAGCTTTGGAACAAATGTCAAGCTATGTGAAGTTCATGAAGGATATATTTAATAAGAAAAGGAATTTTGTAGATAATTAGACTGTTGCACTCAATGAAAATTGTGGCGCTATAATTCAGAAAAGTTTCCTGAAAGTGTATCGTTATGCTACTGGTGAATGATTTTATGGAATTAAAGATCCTAAAAGTTTTACAATTCCTTATGCTATTGGCGAATGTTTTTATGGAAAAGCTTTATGTGATTTAGAAGCAAGTAGTAATCTTATGCAATTATCAATTTTTAGAAGGTTGGACTTAGGTGATATTTCACCTACAATGGTAACTCTTTTGTTAGTTGATCGTTCGATTACATATCCTAAGGGAGTTATAGAATATGTTTTGGTAAAATTTGATAAATTTATCTTTTTTATGGACTTTATTATATTAGAGATGGAGAAAGATAAGGAAATTCCTATCATTTTAGGAAGACCATTCCTAGCCACTAGAAGAGGTTTGGTAGATGTGCATAAAAGAGAACTAACTATGAGAGTTCGGCATTAAGAGCTTACATTTAATATTGAAAAATCAATGGGATACCTTGCAAAAGAGCAAGATATTGAATGCTTCAGAATGGATATTAATGAATATTTAAGCCATGAATAATTCAAGAAAACCTTTGAAAAAGAATTTAAAAAGAAATATATGGAATATCAAGATGAGGATAAAATTCAAGATGAATCTATGTAAGTGAGAAAAGAAGATATGGATTATGTTCAGGAAAAATTTGAAATGCTAGATCCTACAGAAAGTAATAAATATTTGATTTTATTTATTGAGAAATACCCTTGAAATAGAACTGAAAATACTTCCTACACATTTGAAGAATGCATTTTTAGGAGATTTAATATATTACCTATTATACTATCCTCATAATTAATTAATATGTAAGAACGACAGTTGTTAGAAATTTAAAAAAAAATAAGAAAGCCTTGGGATGGAAATTAGCTGATATTAAAGGAATTAGTCTTTCAATTTGTATGCATAGAATCTTATTAGAAGATCAACATAAAGCAAGAGTTGATCCTCAAAGGAGATTAAATCTTATGATGAAAGAAGTAGTGAAGAAAGAAATTTTAAAATGGTTAGATGCTGGAATAATATATCTTATTTCATAAAGTTCTTGGGTTAGTCCAATTCACTATGTTCTAAAGAAAGGAGGTGTGACTATAGTGATAAATGAGCATAATGAATTGATATCAACAGGACAAGTCATTGGTTGACGAATCTGCATAGATTACAAAAAATTAAATTCTGCCACCAGGAAGGATCATTTTCCTTTTTCCTTTTTGGACCATATTTTGGATAAATTAGCTAAGCATAACTATTTTTGTTTTCTAGATGGATATACCTATGATCGAATACATATTGTTCCAGAGGATCAAGAGAAAACCACATTTACTAGTCCTTATGGAACATTTGCTTTTGGGTGAATGCCTTTTGGATTATGTAATGCACCTGAAATATTTCAAAGATGTATGATGTGAATTTTTAGTGATTTAATTGAAAAAGAGATTGAAGTCTTTATGGATGATTTTTCTGTAATTGGAACATCATTCAAAATATACCTGAATCATTTAGGAAAAGTTTTGGAACGTTGTAAAAAGACAAATCTTGTATTGAAATAGGAAAATTTTCAATTTATGGTTTCAGGAGGAATTGTGCTTGGAAATTAAATTTCAAAAGTGACATTGAAGTAAATTATAAAAATACAGGTTGTATCAAACCTACCTCCACTTAGCATAGTAAGAGGAGTTAGGAGCTTTTTAGAACATACTGGATTTTACACGAGATATATTAAAGATTTTTAAAAAATTACTAAACCTTTATGCCAACTTCTGGAGAAAGATACAAAATTTGACTTTAATCAAGATTGACTTAAAGCATTTGAAACTTTAAAGGAAAAATTGATCACTACTTTTGTAATTGTTTCACCTTATTGGGAGAAACTGTTTGAATTAATGTTTGAAGCTAGTGATTATGAAATTGGAGCTATTTTAGGGTAGAGATTTGATAATATTTTTAAAGTTAAATAGTATGCTAGTGAGACTCTTAATGATGCTCAAATTAATTACACCACCACTGAAAGAGAGTTATTAGCTATTGTGTATGATTTTGACAAGTTTAGATCATATCTGATTGAAGCTAAATGTGTTGTGCATACTGACCATTTGGCTATTAAATATTTGATGCAAATAAAAGATGCTAAACCAAGATTAATTAGATGGGCACTTCTGATGCAAGAGTTTTATTTTGTAGCAATCAATAAAAAAGGGATTGATGATGAAATTACTTATCAGCTATTGAGGCTAGAACAAGAAGAAATATTGGATATGGAAAAGGAGATTAATGAAACTTTTTATGATGAACGACTTTATGTTGTAAAAGGATGGAAAATACCTTGGTATGCTGATATTGTAAATTATATTGTTAATGGTATTTTAGCATATGGATTAACAAAAGAGTAGGAAAAAAATTCATTCATGATGCAAAATCTTTTTTTTATGTTCCTTATTTATAAAAGCAATGTAAATATTTAATGATGAGACGATGTGTGCCTTATAAGGAAAATCAAGACATTATTTAAAAATGCCATGATTTGGCATGATTCTGAATTTGGAGGATATTTTGGGAATGATAGAACTGTTCATAAAAGTTTATAATCTAGATTTTTTTGGCCTAATCTATTTAGAGATCTGAATATACATATCAAAACATGTGATCAGTGTCAAAGAGTAGGTAATATTTCAAGAAGAAATGAAATGCTTCTAAATTTTAATTTGGAAATTGAAATTTTTTATGCAAAGGATTGGATTTTATGGGACCATTTATACTCTCATTCAGAAATATACACATAATGATTGCAGTGGATTATGTTTCAAAATGGATTGAAGCAATCACTTTACCTCGATGTGATGCTCGGAGTGTTTCAAAAGTTTTTAGTTAAAAATATTTTTACAAGATATGGAATGCCAAGAGTTATCATTACTGATAGAGAATCTCATTTTAGAATTGTAACAGTTTCAAGATAGGTGGAAAAATATAACATAATGCATAAAATTGTAACTACTTATCATCCCCAGATTAGTGATTTAGCAAAAGTATATAATCATGAAATTATGAGAATTTTTGAAAAGAGTGTTAATTCTAGTAAAATAGACTGGTCTACTAAATTAGATATTGCATTATGAGCATATAGGACAGCCTAAAAGACACCTATAGGAATGTCCCCTTATAGATTAACTTTTGAGAAGACTTGTCACTTGTCAGTTGAATTAGAGCATAAAGCTTATTGAGCTATAAAAGAATTCAATTTCAATTTTAAAGAACGTAGTGAGAAAAGTTTATTGCAATTGAATGAGCTTGAGGAAATTAGGAATGAATCTTACGTTAATGCGAGGATTTATAAAAAAAAGATGAAAAAATGGCATGATCAAAAGATAATAAAAAGAGAATTTAAACGTGGATAGGAAGTTTTATTATACAATACAATTATGAAACTATATCCTGAAAAGTCGAAGTCAAGGTGGAAAATGCCATTTAGAGTTAAAAAAGTTTATTCCTATAAGGCAGTTAATATTGAAGACCCAAAGCTGGAAAAATATTTTAAGTGAATGCGCATAGATTAAAATCATATTTTGATGGTCATAGACTTGCTTTTAAAGAGATGGTAATGTTGGGTCACCCATATTAAGACTACGAATGTCGGGCTGACGATATTAAACCAAGCACTTTGTGGGAGGCAGCCCTTTTATATTATTGTTTAGAATGATTTTGAGTTTGTTTTGTTTGAAATATTTCATGTATATTTATGTTAAGGTCTTTATGTAGTCCTTGTATTTTGTAAAATATTTAGAAACATCTTTATTTGTCTAATTTTATGAAAAATTTTAGAATTTATTGGATCAAAATCAAAATGGCAAAAGATTTGGAACTGGCGCATGATGCGCCACTTTCCAGAGAGTTGACACATGATGCGCTAGATCGGCACATGATGCGCCACAGGTCTGAAAATATTTAAGACATGTCAAATGGCAATTTTTGGTGGTTTTTGACAGTTTTTTCTCCATATAACTCCTAAAAACTGACTCCAAATCATATTTTAGGGGGGAAAACGAGGGAAGAGCAACCACTTCTCAATTCTTATGGCTTCCCACACTAAAAATTTGCTATATTTGGAATTTTCAACCGGAGAAAGTTTGTCAATTTCATTGCATAGAAATTACATTATCAAGTTCTAGTGATTAAGTGGCTCATCAAAGAAAGGGGATTTGTGAATCGAGGATTCAACATAGCAAATACAAGAGTATAAGAAACTATTGTGCAGAGGCATTGGGAAGTTCTTTCCACACTACTGCTGTTGTTGTTGTTCTTATAGTAAAAGAATTATATGCAAATATTAATGGGATCACCCAATGAATGATTTACGTGTGAGGTAGGTTTGTGTAGTTCACTCCTTCAAAAGTAAACAAGATGTTTATGATTGAAAATGTGTCTATCTGCCATTATGAAAAGTTTACCCCTACAAGAGAGAATATGAATGAACTTTACCGCTACCTTATGGATGAAGATGCAAATTGGGAGACCAGAGATGATGGAAATGTAATTTTTTTTTTAAATCCAGTTTGAAAAGCATGGAACTTTTTATTGCATCAAAATTACTGCCTACCATGAAAATCAGTAAGGCCTCTAAGGAGGGTGCCATATGAAGTACTGTATTTAAATCGAAAAACTGTTGATGTTGGAGCTATTATTGTAAATCAGTTTTGGGTTTGATTGTGAATTGAGTTGGAACTGGGTTGGGACATCAATCCACTATATTCCTACTTTGCAGTCAATCACAAGTACCTTATCAATGTTGGAAAAAAGTGCTACTTTCTAGATGTAGATGGATCCAGAATCTGCTGCAACTGTATTAGAATAGGAGTGAAACCGATATGAATGTACTAATGGATCAAGGATCTCAGAATTCATCACTTGTTCAGCCTTACTACAACTCGAGTGCACTTTCAATGAGGATCAAGAAGATAGAAAAAGATGTGCAGAATCTCATGCACGTGATTGGGAATATTATTGAAATGGTGGATCATATGGATTGGAGACTGAAGGAACAATTTGAACATACAAGGCTTATAGAAGATGGATTGGTACGTATGTTCAAGAAACATGCTTGGATTGAGGAGGAAAATTAAACTAATATATTTCCATTTTGACCCTTCTACAACCTGTATGCGAAGTATCAATCAATGGGAGATATCCAGGAGGACGATAGCGAAGATGATTTTTTTATCTTAATTTAGGCACAAAATGTTTTGTGCAGTGCTACTTGTTTTAGTTTGTTGTGTTGGATTTCATTTCCTTATAATGAACACTATCGATGTTTATGTTTTGAATTTTGATGTTTAGATTTCAGTGTTAGGATGTTGGCTTGCTTTAGAACACTGAATTTGATGTTTGTTGGCCCGAAAAATGTTAGTTTGTAATATCACGTATTTTATATAATAATGTTGAGTTTTGTATTGTGTGTGAAATTTATATTTTAGTGTGATGTTTATATATGCTTAGAAAGGTTTATTTGAGTCAAATAAAGGTTGACGTAAATTAGTACGGTGTAGATTTCCACATATACTTAAATTTGGAAAATTTGAGCTCTGGCGCATGATGCGCCAAAGGTCCAAACACGCTATATTACCTAGAAAACTGTGAAATCACACAAAAAAACTCCATTTTTGCTACTTGAGTCATCTTCTACCTCAAGAGCTAGGTGTAGGGCATCATATTATGGAAGAAAGAGAAGGATCCGGAGGCTAAAAGCTATAGATTTCATCTTCTCTTGGTAAGAGCTTCACTTTAACTTAGAATTTTATGATTTTCACCATGGATTATGCGAGATCTAAAAATTGGGATTTTTTATAAAAATGTATGAAGAAAAATCATGGTGAAAAGTTTCTTACCAAATAACCTTGCTTGAGGAGTTAGATTTTTTATTTAGTAATTTATTTGGACTATATTTGAATTTTAATAGAATTTTTAAATGGCTCCCTGAGTTATAAGAGGATGGTCATCCGAGGACTTCGATGCACTAAGATTTGTAAGTTTCTAATCCTAGCATAGTTACAATACTTAGATGGAGACAAAAAGAATGATCCAAGAATGGGCATTTGCAAACCCGGGTGGCAAGGTCGACAGACTGATTCTTGCCAGGAATTTGGAAAGATTCTGCTACTTCACTTCCATAGCAATTGTTCCGATGGTTCAGTAGTTCTATGCAAACCTGAGATTCACTGTTGTTGATAACATCTTGGTCAGAGGTAAGCTAGTTAAGTTTTATGCCAAAAAAAGGATCAATACATTTTATGAGATTAGAAACGAATATCATGATGAGTACACTGCATTTGTAATAACTAATTCATCACTGGAGGAAGTGATTCATTTTTTACTGATCGAAGAGGGGAATGGAAGATTAATAATAATAAGATAGTTAAATTCCTTGCTTCCATGTTAACTCTTCAGTTAAAAATATGGCACCGCTTCATTTCTGTCAGACTGTTGCCAACAAATCATTTGGCTGATGGTACTAAAAATAGAGTTGTACTCAACTATTACATTTAGAACATGAAGGCAATAAATTTCTGTCAGACTATTGCCAACAAATCATTTGGTTAAGTTCAGCATGCTTGGAGTATAGCTGGTAGTTCTACAGCTAGAGGATTAGGATACCCTGCCTTAATTTTAACTCTATGTGAACAATCAGAAGTACAATTACATATAAATGAAGAGAGATTGCAGCCACAAAATCCGATTGAGAGACAAGATTTAGAGAGTAGAATCATTTGTTGAGTCAAGAAGTGGAAGAAGGGAATGCCCTCTACATCTCCTGCAGAGGCATCTACTTCTATATCTACAGTGCCTGAAGGTATTATGAACCAACTGATGAAGTAATAGATGGATATAGTAAATATTCAATCTCAGTTGGGAGAAATAGGAGCAAGAGATGCATATAATGATGAATATCAACGGAAGAGAGTTCAACATGATATTAAGTTTGAAAATTCCATAGTAAGACACTTTAGGGGTGAACTGATCTCGACTTACTTATTATATACAACAATATAACAATGTCTTTGATGAAATTTTTCACTTATGTTTCCTTATTTTGCAACAGAACCAAAAACTTGATCTTGGAGAAAATAAGAATTTAACTTTTTAATTTATATATATATATATA
>JXCR01138118.1:96392-212219 GCA_002079205.1 Phalaenopsis hybrid cultivar
AGAAAATAAGAATTTAACATTTTAATATATATATATATATATATATATATATATATATATTGAGATACTATGCAAGTATACGTATCTTTATCGAGTAATATAGGAATTTTTTAGTAAGACATGAATATCAAACCTACAAGAAAAATAATCAATATGCAAAATGATCAACAAAAAGACAATTACTAAAACTTTTGATATTTTCACAGTAGGTAAAATTTAATTCATTTTGGTATTTTTGATTTGTTGAAAAAATAATAGAAACTTTAAAAGATAACTTGAGTTTATGTAAAGAAAATTACTTGATATAAAAATATCTTTCTCCTTATCATGAATCAGTAATAAGTATAAGAAGTCTACTGTGGAAGTATGCAAAATTTGTTGTGTCAAATAGGAGCTTTAATATTCTTTACCCTTACTAGAGATGTTATAAAGAACATTGGTTAATTTAAAGTTTGAATATTCTAAAGACCGGCTAGGCAAAAAAGATACTAGCTCTCACTCTAGAGTTCCCTTGATTCCCTCCACCTGGGTTTAACATCTCGTATCAGAACCTAAGACAATAAACCAAGTTGGGGGCTTTAACCTGTCACTTTAAAGTCCTCAAACTCTACACCCTTCAAAGATTATTTCCCTAATTATTTTTACTAAATCATATGAATTACATTCTCATTCATATAACCTCATGTGATTCTTTCCAATTATTGACTGAGAAAATACCAGCCTATTTCTTATATATTCTCACAACAAATTTTATCATCTAGATTAGCCAAATCAAGAAGTAAATGAAGTACATGGATTTAAATCATTAGAACTTCTGCCAACATGAAAGATCAATACTCTCCACAACTTTCATCCAACACTTTAATTACTTACCAATTTAAGGAGACAAATAAAGAAAACTAATCAAAATCCATGGAGAAAAAAAAACCACATTTTAGTTTAAATGTAGAAATCATTGTCAAATCAATAAGAAGTCTCGTTTAAAACTAAAAGTAGTTTAAAACAAAAGATAAAAACTTATCTCAAATCCTCCACCAAACTTTTGAAGTTCCTTTGAATCTCTTCTAATTTTCAAAACTCTTGACTCTCAAAAGAAAACTAAAAACAAAAAGGATAAAGTAAATTTGTGGTGCCTGAAATTCTCTCCAATACCATCTCTCCAAATTCCACATTTCCAGTACTTTTCAGAACATTCAAGCACACTTCAAAAATTCTCAACTTCCCTCTTTTACAAATCTCCAAGAGGTACCTTGATAACTCGTCAAAGTGTGTCCCAATTTGATGTATTCTCCAAAGGATGCCTCCTTTCAAAAGTACTTTAATCATAATTTCATTTATAGTGGTCATAACCACCTTCTTTAGCCAATGGGTGCCTCAAATGTCCCTTCACAATTTGGTAAAATCAAGTAAACCGTCAAATAATCGCCTCTGGTCCTTAAGCACAGGGTCTCTAGAGCTTAGGCACGGCCTTTTTTGTTTCACCGGTGCTTAAGCGTTGGATCTGATGCTTAGACGTCAAAATAATTTAGCACAATTTTCCTATTTTTTTCCTCCTAATTTGATCCTTTTTCACTTCTTTTAGCATTTTTCACCTTTTTTCTTGTACCTGAAGGAAAAACACACAAATACCTTCCATTAAAGCACAATATCTAAAAAATAGGTATAAAAATGTGTCTAAAAATATTATACATTTTATATGTATAAAAATCCCCTAAACATAAAATGTTACTTATCCTCAAGTGACACTTCAATCTTTAAAAACCAAATAAGTATGATATGTATATGAGTTTCTTTAGGAGTTACTAAAATTTTGATTTAGAAATATAGTAATCTAATTTTGAAAAGATATTTAGTAAATGAGACTAACTTAATGTTTAGAAATTTTTAATGTTAAGAAATATGAAAATATGAGTTCCAATCTAATTCAAAAATATTGAAGATTTTCCAAATTTAGAATATAGACCTTTTATTATCTTCACTTAAAATTTTTTATTTAAAAAAAATTTACTTACCTTATTATATCCCTAAGCTTAAGAGTTTCTCAAGTACTATACTTTAAAAAGATCAAATTTGGAACAAATTTTTTATTAGGCACTAATCCTCAAGCTTCTTCTCCCTTATTCTTTTTCTTTTTATTTTTCTTTTTCTTTTTCAGGCAAGGATTACTATATCTAGATAGACCTTTAATGGTTTTGAATTCCACTTCTCATTTCCTAAAGCAAAGTCCTGATAGAAATCTTTTACTTAAAAATATAATAATAGTTTTGAAAATTTTCTTTAATAAAAGACATTTAAGTATTAAAAATAAAAGTCTAAATTTCTAAATTTTTCAAAAATATAATTTTTCTTACTTAAGATAGTTACACTATATTTAACATTTTCTACACAAAAAAAAATTATTTGAAAGTTTTTCTAAAATCAATTTCCCCTCATTTAACTAAATTTTCTTACTCATTTCTAAAATCAAATTTTACATCCCTAATATAACATCTTATACATGATCATTTATCTTTTCAAATCAAATTCACTTGTAGCACATTTGAGAACAAATAAAATTTAAGTTTTGAAAATATTTTTCATCCCCCCGAACTTAAATTTTTAACAAGATTAAACATTTTAGTAGCATATATATATATATATATATATATATATATATATATATATATATATATATATATATATATATATATATATATATATATATATATATATATATATATATATATATATATATATATATATATATATATANGGAATGAAAATTGAGATAACATGCTTACAAAAAATTTTATACCCTAATTATACAAGTATAAAACTAAAAACACGAGTAAAACTAATTATTGATCAATTTTTTTTATCATTTTCATTTCAATTCAATATGTAGAGATTTGATAGACTTCTAAGTAGAGGGTACAAACATAAAAACAAACTAACACACTAACTTTGATTTCTTTTGTCAACATAAAATCAAACGCATTAACAAGATAAAAGAAAAATACAGGATAACAATTTTTTGAGTTTAAAATTTAAAACTAAAGTTAGTAAGATTTTCATTTTTTCACAAGACATAGAAATAAGTTCAATCCTAACTAACTATAACAAAATAATCAACACACAACAAAAATTACTACTCTAGAATTTAAAACAAAATACTAATAAAACACAACATCATAGTAACAATTAAATAAAATAAAAGTCTCACACATCACAAGGTCTAAACAAGTACACCAATGCAAATGTAGCAAGTCTGAACTTATATAGTCCATCACATATTACAAACAAAAAAATAAACCAGTCCTCCTCCTCTTCATCAGAATCACCACTATTTTAGACATATGCAGACTCATAATCAGGGTATATAGAATATGAAGGAAATTGCACTCCTTGGTTGCCCCTAATGAAGTTTTCCAGAGATGAATGAAATTTCTCCTCATAATCACTTTTCCTTCTATTATACCCATCAATATGACCTACAAAGCTTTCTAAATTTTGTACCTTATCTGAGGTATAGTTGATATTGTCCATCATCCTCTGCAGTAATTGATTTTGAGTTTTAGTAGACTCGCCTCTAGAAGTAGAAGCTCGCAAAGTAGATGGTCTAGAGGTAGATGCAGTAGAGGTAGAAGCAGCAGACGTTGCCATTCCATAACTCCTTGAAAACCCTCCTCTCCAGCCAAAAATAGAAGGCTTTGATTATGACTTCACATTCACACTTGTAATTGGCTTTAGAAGCAATAATACTTCCTCCCAGCTATCATATCTCACTCCAGCCTACTCCCATAAAGAAAAGATTAAGGAAACAAATCCTAAACCTAAAATAGTAACGACAGTGGTAGAACCGATGATAGTCTGATAAATTAAAGCTCTAATATTGATGAGCTTCCCTTTCTGAATGTAATAGTTCAATGTTGCTCTCTCTGTGGTAACTTCAGTGAGATGATTTGTCGGTAATAGGCGAGCTGAAATAAAATAGTACCATGAATTCGAAGGTACACTTTACTTCGATGTGGAAAAGTTAAATCTCCTCTTATTTGTGATTTTTCAGAGAACTCTTCCAATAATCAAATAGGAAATAATCTCTTTAAGCTCTGTCTCAGTAGGACTATAGTTTGCATAAAAACACAAAGTATTAGCTGGTAGATGGTAAAACTTATTGATCACCTCCGGTGAAAAGGGTACCAATTTTCCTCTAACCATGACTCGATCATCTTTAGCCTCATGTAGTTTTGCAAAAAACTTCCTGGCTATAGAACTTACAGCTACAACAGAAAAAATAGCAAAATCGTTCCCATTGTCAGTGAATGATCATATCTTCTACGGATCCACCTGGATTTTTGAAACATCACTACTTAATATTTTTTTGTGATTGCAGAGCATCACTATACCTTTCTTGAGCTTTCGAGCTCAAAAACTTTCTCGAATCAAAGGGGCTTTTTCCTTTACTCCTCTTCATTCTTGGTGTAATTCTACAAATTTCATAAAATTCCACAATAACTTCAAAAATCAACTCTAATATACTAAACTCAACATCTAGAAGCATAAACAACACTTTCTATGAAATTTTCATAGATGCTTTTTCATTTTTCACCATGAATAGTGATTTTTGGGTTCTTCTAAATGCACTCAAAATACATGGTGAAAATCCAAATTTTTACATAGAAGTGAAGCTCTTACCTAAAGAAATCCAAATCTAGCAAATTTCACTCAATTCCACCAAGAAATTTCCACAAAATGGCTTGCCCAAGACTTCCAAATCACAAACTCGAGAGGTTGAAGGTGACGGCGAGAGTAAAAATGGCAATTTTTGGGTTTATTTTTCACTTTTAACCATTCCCGAACTAGTTCTCGTGAACCGGTGCTTATGTGCGGATTAGTGGCACTTAGGCACCTGCCATTCAGGTTACATCATGCATAAGTGTGAGAATATAGCGCTTAGGCATTAGTGCATGATTTTTGATATTTTTGAACTTAAATAAAATGCACTATTAGCCTAAGTATACCACCCCTAAATAGTTTTATAACACTTAGATGACTATTTTTCTCTCCTTTAACTCTCTTCTTTCTCAAAATTCTCCAATATAACTTGTTTGATTCGAGGCTAAAATAACACAAACTTTTCACACAAACAAACATATACATTCATTTACAAACTATTAGAAGTACACATAACACTTAAATCTCACTCCAAATAGTCTCGGATGAGAAAATCTTCTAAATACAAACACTAAACAAACTAACATAAACTCTAAAAATAGTATTTATCTCTTAATACATTAAATAACGACTCTTAACAAATAAAATTTAACATAGAATTTAATTATATTCTTCATTTGTTGGGAAAAACTCCGGTCTTTCATTAGTCTCTCTAGGGGAAATCAAAATATAAAGGTTGTAAAACGGGATGTGGTGACGAGCCCTGATACTATCTTCTTCTATCCATTTCTTCTTAAGATACATCTCCTTATCCACTTCTCATATATAACTAGTAGGGCTAAATTCCATTTCAATTGACATCCAATATGCTTTAGATGTGCATGAATCTCAATTAACTTTGTCTCAAGTAAAGCCATGATAGTCTCAATTTTGTTGATCTTTTCTGATATTCCTTCAATACTAACAGCTAAGAAATAGTTATACATCTTTTATGCACTATGACTAATGAATCTCTTCCTTATGGTCTCTTCCTTCTTCTTCAAATCCATCTCCCATGAAGTCATCTTCTCAAAATATCTCTCTTTTAGACTTATAGGGCTAGAAATGATCTGTGGTGAAATTCCTTCACAAAACCTTCTATTTATAGGCCTAAATCCCTCTTATAACTCCTAGTCATGTCCTAAAACCCCCTTGGCACATTTTAGTCAACCAATTGGTGATTAAACCTTCTAGAATCTGAATTTCACACATAGTTCTTAACTCCCATCCTTAAGCGCTGAATATTGGTGCTTAAGCGCCAGCGCTAAATTTTGTACCTGTCAACTTAACGTCCAAATTCTCATTTTAGCATGTCTAGATTACTAAATAGTCTTAAGCTCAATACTAACACATAATATTCTTAAAGATACTACCCCAAATTTTCTTAATCACACACAAACAACAATCAAAACAAAACACACTAATAACTATGGGTTGCCTCCCACAAAGCGCATGGTTTAACGTCGTCTGTCAGACATAACCATTGCTTATTCTGGTTGACCCAACATCATTTGATTGTTAAATTTATGTTGATCCACTACTTAATAAGGTTTCAGTATATGACCATTCACTTTAAATTCTTTCTCAGTTTTAGGATCTTTGATATCCACAGCTCCAGAAAGATAAACTTTTATCACAACAATGGACCAATCAACATGGACTTAAGTTTTCTTGGAAATAATCTTATCCTTGCATTATATAACAAAACTTGTTGCCCTAGTAGGAAATTTTTAGCAAGAATCCTTCGATCATGCAACATCTTTATCTTTTCTTTGTAAATCTTAGCACTCTCGTATGATTCATTCCTTATCTCTTCAAGCTCATTTAATTATTATAATCTTTTCTCACCAGCATCTTTCAAATTATAATTGAACTCTTTAATCACCCCATATGCTTTATTCTCAAGTTCAACTGGTAAGTGACAAACTTTCCTAAATATTAACCTATATGGGGAAATTCCTATAAGAGTTTTGTATGCAGTCCTATAAGCCCATAAAGCATAGTCAAGTTTGACTAAACTATCCATTTTTGCTGGATTCACAATTTTTTTCATAATTCTTTTAATTTCATGATTGGATAATTCAGCAAAACCACTTGTTTGAGGATGAAAACTGATCCCGACTCAATGTTTATGCACAGTATAACAGTAGTTCTGATGGTACTTTTCACTTATATTTTTTTATTTTGCAACAAAACCAAAAACTTGATCCTGAAGAAAAATAAGAATTTAACTTTTTAATTTATATATATTTATAATGGGATACTATGCAAGTATATGTATCGTGAATCGATTTTCATGAACCGGCGCATTAGCGCAGGTATGTGGCTCTTAGGCGCCTGCCTCTAGGGGTGGCTCGTGCTTAAGCGCGAGATGTGGCGCTTAGGCGTTAGTGCGAAATTTTTGAAAATTTTAATTTAAAGTAAAATGCACTATTAACCTAAGTAAACCATCCCTTAATGGTCTCATAGCACTTAAATGACTATATTTACTTCCTATAACTCCCTTCTCACTCAAAAATCTCCATAATAAGTAATTCAATTTGAGGCTAAAAATAACACAAATTATCACAAAGATAAACTTATATTAATTCACAAACAAGTATAAACCCATTTAACACTAAGTTCTGTCTCCAAATAGTCTTGGATGAGAAAATCTTCCTAAGTACAAAACACTTAACACACATTTTTAATTAAACACATAAGTGACACAAACACTAAACACAAGACATAAACACTAACACAATTAAAAACATTACTCCAGACACACAATTCCTAACGCTTAACTTAATGCCACTCTTCATTAGAAGGAACTAATTCTTATATCTCAGTAGTATCTCCGTTGATAAAACGGACGGTCGTGACGAGCTCTAATATTATCATCTTCGATCCACTTTTGCTTAAGGAACATAACCTTATCTACATCCTCTACATAACTGGTATGGTTGAATTGCATCTTAAGTTGCCACCCAATATGTTCTCAATGAGCATGCAATTCAAGCACCTTGATCTCTAATATAGATATAATAGTATCCTTCTGGTTGATCGTTTCTAATATCCCTTCAATACTAATGGCTAAGAAACTGTTATACATCTCCTGTGCACTTTGACTAATGAACTTCTTCCTCAAGGTTTCTTCCTTCTTCTTCAAATCCATCTCCCATGAAGAAATTTGCTCTAAATCATTTTCTTTCTTAGACTTTTAGGGTTAAAAATAATTCGAGGTGAAATTCCTTCACAAAACCCTTCTATTTGTAGGCCTAATTCCCCCTCATAACTTCTAGGCACGACTAAAAACTGCCAAGAAACATTTATTCCAACTAATTGCAGTTACACCTTCTAGAAATTGAAATTTGCACATGTGATTAAATTGTTGTTTAAGCGCCAGATCTGGTGTTTAAGAGTTAGTGCACACTTTTGCACAAGTCAACTTAACGTCCAAATGTTCATTCTAACATGTCTAGCTCACTAAATAAAGTCTAAAAAACATTAATAGCACATAATAAACTTAAAAATACAACCCTAAATTTCTTAATTAGACTCAAAACAACAATCAAAGAAAAAACACACTTATAACTATGGTTTGCCTCCAACAAAGCGCTTGATTTTACGTCGTCAGCCTGACGTAACCAGTGCTAATTCTGGTTGACCCAATGCCATTCCATCATTGTATTTATGCCCATCCCCTATATAATAAGGCTTTAGTCTATGTCCATTTAGTTAAAAAATTTTCTCAGAATTAGGATTTTTAATATCCACAGCTCCATAAGGATAAACTTTTATCACAACAAATGGGTCCATCCACCTGGACTTAAGTTTGCCTAGAAATAATCTTAACCTTGCATTATATAGCAAAACTTGTTGCCCTGGCTGAAAATTTTTAGTAAGAATCTTTTGATCAAGCCACATTTTCATCTTTTCTTTATAAATCTTAGCACTCTCATAAGATTCATTCCTTATCTCTTCAAGCTCATTTAATTGTAACAATCTTTTCTCACCAGCATCTTTTAAATTATAATTGAACTCTTTAATAGCCCAATATGCTTTATGCTCAAGGTCAACCGGTAAGTGACAAGATTTCCCAAATATTATCCTATATGGGGACATTCCTATAGGAGTTATATATACAGTCCTATAAACCCACAAAGCATAGTCAAGTTTGATTGAACAATCCATTTTTATTGGATTTATTGATTTTTCCATAATTCTTTTAATTTCCTAATTGGATAATTCAGTCAAAAAATTTGTTTGAGGACGATAAGCAGTAGAAATCCTTTGATTTATATGGCATCCCAAATCTACAAAATATGTTCATTTTCAAAAATTTTGCAACACTTTGAGCATCACATCAAGGTAAAGCAACAACTTCTATTCATTTGGATACATAGTCCACTGCTAATAGAACATGTAAATTTTTGAAAGTTGGTATAAATGGTCCAATGAAATCTAATCCCCAAACATCAAATATTTCAAATTCTAGCATATAATTGAGGGGCATCTCATTTCTTCTAGAAATATTGCCTACTCTTTGACATCTATCACAAGTTTTAATATAAGCATTAACATCATTAAAAATTGTAAGCTAATAAAAACCAGATTGTAGAATTTTGTATGTTGTTTTATCAACACCAAAATGTCCTCTAAAATAAGAATTATGACATTTTTGGATAATCTCATAAGTTTCTTCTAATGGTACACATCTTTAAATGATCAGATCCTTTCCTTATTTATATAATTATGGGTCATCCCAAAAATAAGTATTAGCTTCATAAATAAATTTCCTCATGTGTTGGTATGTCATTCCATAGGGTTTAAGATCACTAAAAATATATATCACAATGTCAGCATACCACGGAACACTCCACTCATTTACAGTGAAAATTTTTTCATCTAGAAAATGTTCATTAATTTACTTTTCAAAACAGAGTGGGTTTTCTAATTCAAACCTAGACAGATGATCAGCAATTTGATTCCCTTCTGATCTACTATTTCAAAATCAAATTCTTGTAAAAGAAGAATTCATCTTATAAGTCTCGGTTTAAGATCCTTTTTTTTCATTAAGTACATAATAATAGAATGATCTGTATGCACTATACAATGAGTTCCAATCAAATATGATCTAAATTTATCAAAGGCATATACTATTGCTAATAACTTTTTTCAGTTGTTGTACAATTAATTTGAGTTTCATTAAGAGTTTTATTAGCATAGTAAATAACTTTTAAAATTTTATCAGTACTAAAATTAATTTGAGTTTCATTAAGAGTCTTACTAGCACAATAAATAACTTTGAAAATTTTATCATATCTTTGTCTTAAGACAGCTCCAATAGCATAATCACTTGCATCACACATAAGTTCAAAAGGTTTTTACCAATTTGGTGAAACTATAATTGGTGCAATGATTAATTTTTCTTTTAATAATTTAAAAGCATTTAGACATTCATCATCAAAATTGAAAATTGCATCTTTCCCTAGTAAATGGCATAAAGGCTTAGCAATCTTATAAAAGTCGTTAATATATCGCCTGTAGAATCCAACATGTCCTAAAAAACTCTTATCATCCATTACATTTGTGGGATAAGGTATACCAGCGATCACTTGAATTTTAGCAAGATCTACTTCTATACCATTTTCTGTTATTTGATGACCTAATACAATTCCTCCTACTATCATAATATGGCTTTTTCCAAGTTAAGTACTAAATTAGTTTCTTCACAGCGCTTAGAAACTTTAAATAAATGTTCTAAATATGAGTTAAATGAAGTTCAAAACATTGAAAATTCATCCATAAAAACTTTAATCCCTTTTGCAATTAAATCACAAAAAATTTCCATTATACATCTTTGAAATTTTACAGGATTATTACATAAACCAAAGGGCATTCTCCTAATAGAAAAATTACCATAAGGACTGGAAAATGTTGTTCTCACTTGATTCTCAGGAGATATTTGAATTTGGTGATAACCGGCATATCGATATAGAAAACAAAAGCATCTATGCTCAGCTAGTATATCCAGCATTTGATCTAGAAAGGGTAGTGGAAAATGATCTTTCCTAGTGGCATGATTTAATTTTCTATAATCAATGCATATTCACCACCCTGTAACTTGTCTAGTAGGTATTAACTCATTATGTTCATTTATAGTTGCTCCTCCTTTCTTAGGAACACAGTGAATTGGACTAACCCGAGCACTATCTGAAGTAGGGTAGATAATTTAAGCATCTAACAACTTTAAAAATTATTTCTTAACAAACTCTTTCATAACAAGATTTAATCTCTTTTGTGGATCAGCCCTGGGTTTGTACTTTTCTTTTAGATTAATTCTATGCATACAAATTGAAGGACTGATTCCTTTAATATCAAAAATTGTTCATCCGAAGGCTTTCTTAAAATTTTTTAGAATTTTCATCAACTTTTCTACTTCTTCCTTTTTTAACTTCGAGGATATTATAACAGATAAAGTGGAAGAATCTCCTAAAAAGACATATTTTAAATGTTCAGGAAGAAATTTCAACTCAAGTTCTGGAGGTTTTTTAATAGATGGACAAAATGATTTATCTTTGTTTATCGTGTCCAAAATTTCAAAACTTCTTGAACATAGTTTGAATCTTCCTTAAAAAGATCTTCACATCGATCTAATTTTTCTTCTTGCTCACATTCCAAATCTTTTTCTTCATATTTTTCTTCATAAGTAGTCTTGAAATGGCATTCGCTCAGATATCTTATAACATCTCTTCTATAGCATTCATCATCTTTGCCTTTTACAGGGTATTTCATTGATTTTGAAATATTAAAAGTAACAGTTCGATCATTGATGTGCATTATTAATTCCCCCTTCTACACATCTATCATTGTTCTTCTTGTGTCTATGAAAGGTCTCCACAAAATGATAGGTATCTCTTTATCTTCCTCCATATCTAGCACAATGAAATCAACAGGAAAGATCTCCTCAAAATGATAGGTATCTCTTTATCTTCCTCCATATCCAGTACAATGAAATCAACAGGAAAGATAAATTGATCCACTTTGTCCATATCTAGCACAACGAAATCAACAAGAAAGATAAATTGATCCACTTTCACTAGGACATCGTAGCACAATGAAATCAACAGGAAAAATAAATTGATCCACTTTCACTAGGACATCTTCTATAAACCTCCTTTAGGGATAGGTTATTGACGATTTGCTAACTATAGAGTTATAGTAGTAGGGGTTATTTCTCCTAATCCCAATCTTTTAAATATTGATAATGACATAAGGTTAATGCTTACATCTAAATCACATAAGGCTTTCCTATAAAATATGTCTCCCATTGTACATGGAATTGTAAAGCTACCAAGATCTTTATGCTTTTCAGGAAGTTTATTCTAAATTATAGACTTGCACTCCTCACTAAGTGCAACAGTCTCATTATTTTCAAACTTCCTTTTTCTATTAAGAATATCATTCATAAACTTTACATAGCTTGACATTTGTTCTAACGCTTTAGTAAATAGAATATAAATTATAAGCTTCTTAAATATTTCCAAAAATTTTAAAAATTACTTATCCAACTTCGATTGTTGAAGTTTCAGAGGAAATGGAGGTGGTGGTTTTTCCAATTGGTGGAGAAGTAGGTCTTTCAAAATCTTTTAGAGCGCCCTTTTTTGATTCATCAATTTCTTCTTGCTCTACTTCAATCTGTTTTTGAACCCTATCTTCCAACTCTCTTCTACTTCTAAGTTATACGGCTTTAACTTACTCTTTATTATGGTCCTTTGGATTTAATTCAGTATTACTAGGAAGTGGTCCTTGAAATCTATTACTTAATGAACTTGCGATTTGCCCAAGTTGATTCTCAATATTTCTAATTGCATCTCCTTGACTTTGTAACTAATTACCCATTTGTAACATCACTTCTTCTATAGAAAACTTCTTATCCTTAAATTGTGTATTTTTATTGATTCCTGGAGGATAAGTAGATCTATAATTATTATTCCCTTGGTTGTTCCAGTTTCCCACCTTCGTTGTTCCCCCATTGCTGATTATTACCACCCAAATTGTTATTCTAGTTAAATTTGGGATG
The DNA here is from genome assembly GCA_002079205.1 of Phalaenopsis hybrid cultivar. Classification (NCBI taxonomy): domain Eukaryota; kingdom Viridiplantae; phylum Streptophyta; class Magnoliopsida; order Asparagales; family Orchidaceae; genus Phalaenopsis; species Phalaenopsis hybrid cultivar. Next base: position 109,150 of record JXCR01138118.1, read on the forward strand.
GTTCTTCCAACCTGGGTTATAATAATTGGAATATGGGCTACTCTACTTATTATTTATGGCATTCAAAGTCTCTAATGATGTTTGAGAATCCACCAGTTGGCCTAATGAATTCTCTTAAACCATGGAAATTGGTTGAGAAAATTCATTCCAAATTGGTCTAACTTCCTTGAAATTGCAGCGACTTGATTTGCTAACATAGTAAATGAATCAGTTTCATGAATATTAACTACTTTCTTTGAATTCATCCTCTCAGAAGGCCATTGAAAATTATTGGTAGCCATCTCTTGAATTAAAGCATAAGCATCATGAAATGGTTTTGACATCATTGAACCACCAACAACGACATCGATAATAGATCTAAGAGAATCAATTAATCCATTATAAAAGGTTTGAATTATTAACCAATCTAGCATAGCATGGTGGAAACACTTTCTTAAGAGTTCTTTAAATTTATCCCATGCTTCATAAATAGATTCCCCTTCAAACTGATTAAAAGATGTACTATCATTTCTAAGCTTCGTAGTTTTTTATGGTGTAAAAAATTTAGCAAGGAATTTTTGTGCTAAATCACCCAAAATTTTGATAGATCCAGGTACTAATGAATTCAACCACATCCTAGCTTTATAACTCAGTGAGAATAGAATTAACATAAGGCTTATGTCAACATCTGAAACTCCATCGTATTTAAATGTAGCACAAAATTCTAGAAAATTTGTAAGATGTAAATTTGGATCTTCAGTTGGTGATCCCCCAAACTGATTATTTGATACCATTTTGATAATAGTAGGTTTAAGCTCAAATGAATTAACCACTATAGTAGGTTTTTGAAAGGGTTGACATAATCTCTTAAAGGTCTAAACTCTTGATGAATTTCAACAATTTGATTATTTTGGTTTGTCATTTCTGTAATTTTTTTTTATTTTTTAAGATTTTTATATTTTTTGGTTTTTTTGAATTTTCTAATAGTTCTTTCTAATTCAGAATCATAGGGCTCTAGTCCTTCAAAACCTAAACTACGCATACACTAACATAAAATAAATTATAATAAAATATAAAATATAAAATAAGATACAATATTTAAAGTTTAAATAAGACTTTCTAGAAATAGAAATTTACTTAGTTTTCTTCCCCAACAACGACGCCAAAAAATTGATCCTGACTTAATGCTGATGCACAGTATATAATAGTTCTTATGGTATTTTTCACTTATATTTTTTTATTTTGCAACAAAACCAAAAACTTGATCCTGAAGAAAAATAAAAATTTAACTTTTTAATTTATATATATTTATATTGGGATACTACGCAAGTATACATATCGTTATCAAGTAATATAAGACTTTTTGATTAATACCTGAATATCAAACTCACAGGGAAGATTATGCGATATACATTTTTAGTAATTTTTTCTATTTTTAAAAAGATAATTACTTAAACTAAAAATGATTTTTCCATGAATTTAAAATTTAAATATTTTTTGTATTTTTGATATTTTAACGAAACAATAACTTAAAAAGATAACTAAAGTTTTTGTAGAAAAAAAGTACTTAATATGAAAATATCTTTCTTCTTATCATGAATCAGTAATAAATATAAGAATTCTGTTGTGTCAAATATGAGCAATAATATTCTTTACCCTTAATAGAGATGCTACAAAGAACTTTGGCTAATTTAAAGTTTGAATAGTTTTGAAGACCGACTAAGTAGGGAGGATACTAGCTCTCACTTTAGAGTTCTCTTGATTCTCTCCACCCGGGGGCTAACATTCTCGTATCAGAACCTAAAATAATAAACCAAGTTGCGGGTTTTAACCTGTAACTTTAAATTCCTCTAACTCTACACCCATCAATGAATATTTTCTTATTTATTTGCACTCAATTATATGAACTTCATTCTCATTCATACAACCTCATGTGATTCTTTCTAATTGTTGAATGAGACAACACCAGCTTGGTTCTTACATGTTCTCACAACAAATTTTAACATCTAGCATGGATTTAAATCTCACAACTTCTTCCAACAATAAAGATCAATACTCTCCACAACTTCCATCCAAAGCTTAATTACTTATCATTTTAAGAAGAAAGATAAAGAAAACTACTCAAAATCCATGGAGAAACAATACCACACTTTACTTTAAAAGAAGAAATCATTGTCAAACCAACAACAAGTCTCGATTAAAACCAAAAGTAGTTTAAAACAAAAAGATAAAAACTTATCTCAAGTCCTCCACTAAACTCTTGAAGTTCCTTTGAATCTCTTTTCTTTTACAATCACTCAAAAAAAAATAACAAAAAGGATAAAGTATATAAAAAGTGGTTCCTGAAAATCTCTCCGAGCTAACTCCCTAATGAAGAACTTTCAAAACTTGCCAATATTTTCAGGACCATTTTCTAGGTCCTCTTTTCTTTCTTTTATAGTTTTCCAAGTGGTGCATTGGGATCTATTCAAAATGTGTTTTGATTTGATGTATTTGCCCAAGAAACGCATCCTTTCATGATAATTTTCGTCTATGGTGGTTACAATCACCTATTAAGCCAATGGGTGCCTCAAAAACCTCTTCGAAATTCATGAAAACCAATTTTACTTGTCTAGTAACTGCCACTGGTGCTTAAGTGTAGGGTCTCGGTGCTTAGACACAGCCATCTCTATTTAACTGGTGCTTAAGCGCTGGATCGGCCACTTAGGCACCAAAACTCTTTTGCACAATATTTCACCTTTTTGCTCCAAATTTGATCTTTTTCACTCCTTTAAGCATTTTTTCCATTTTTACTTGTATCTGTAACAAAAACACAAAAATACCTTCCATTAAAGCTCAATATTTCAAAAATAGGTATAAAAATGTGTCAAAAAACTCTATATTCTTAGGTGTCTCAATAACCAATAGCAATTACAAGGTTTATATGATCTTTCTTTAAGAATTTTTTCTATTATGACATTTCTGAAATGACTTCCCCCATCATTTATGACAACACTAGGCATCCCAAATCTAAAAAATATGTTCGTTTTCAAAAATTTTGCAACACTTTGAGCATCACATTGAGGTAAAGTAACAACTTCTATCCATTTGGAAACATAGTCCACCGCTAATAGTATATATAAATTTCTGAAAGATGGTATAAATAGCCCCATGAAATCTAATCCCCAAACATCAAATATTTATTTCAAACATATAATTGAGGGGCATCTCATTTATTCTAGAAATGTTGCCAACTCATTGACATATATCACAAGTTTTAATATAAGAATTAACATCTCTAAAGATGGTAGGCCAATAGAATCTAGATTGTAAAATTTTTTATGGTGTTTTATCAACACCAAAATGTCCCCGAAATCAGAATTATAACATTTTGGGGAAAATTCATAAGTCTCTTCTATGGGTACACTTCGAATAATCAGATCCTTTTCTTATTTATATAAAAATGGGTCAACCCAAAAATAAGTCTTAGCTTTAAAAATAAAATTCCTCTTCTGTTGGTATGTCATTCCATAGGGTGTAATATAACTAACCAGAAAGTTCACAATGTCGTCATACCACAAAACATGCCACTCATTAATATTAAACAATTTTTCATCTGGAAAATGTTAATTAATTTCTTTTCCAAAATAAAGTGATTAATTTCCTTTTCAAAATAAAGTGATTTTTCTAACTCAAGCCTACAAATGATCAGCTATTTGATTTTCAATCCCCTTTTGATCTACTATTACAAAGTCAAACTCTTGTAAAAGAAGAATCCATCTTATAAGTCTAGGTTTAGCTTCCTTCTTTTTCTTTAAGTATTTAATAGCAAAATGATCTGTATGCACTACGCAACAAGTCCCAATTAAATATGATCTAAATTTATCAGAGGAATATACTTTTGCAAATAACTCTTTTTCAGTTATTGTATTATTAATTTGGGTTTTATTAAGAGTTTAATTATCATAGTAAATTACTTTAAAAATTTTATCATATTTTTGTCCTAAAACAGCTTTAATAGCATAATCACTAGCATCACAGATCAGTTAAAAAGGTTTTCCCCAATCTTGCGAAACTATAATTGGTGAAGTGACTAATTTTTCTTTTAATAACTCAAAAGCTTTTAGGCACTCTTCATCAAAATTGAAATTTTCATCTTTCTCCAGTAAATGACGCAATAGCTTAGCAATTTTTGAAAATTATTTAATATATTGCCTGTAGAATCCAACATGTCCCAAAAAAATCCTAATTTGTCTTATATTATTAGATAAGGTAAATTAATGATCACTTGAATTTTAGTAGAATCTACTTCCACACCATTTTTTGATATTTGATGTCCTAATACAATTCCTCCTACTACCATAAATTGACATTTTTCCCAATTAAAGACTAAATTGTTTCTTCACAAAGCTTAAGAACTTTTGATAAATGTTCTAAACATGAGTCAAATGAAGTTCCAAACACTGAATAATCATCTATAAATACTTCAATCCCTTTTTCAATTAAATCACAAAAAATTTTCATCATACATTTTTGAAATTTAGCAGGGGCATTACATAAACCAAAGAGCATTCTTCTAAAAGAAAACTTACCGTACATATTGGTGAAATTTGTTTTCTTGTGATCTTCAAGTGTTATTTGATTTTGTTGATAACCGGTATATCCATCTAAAAAATAAAAGTATTTATGCCTAGCTAGTCTATCCAGCATTTGATCGAGAAAGGGTAGTGGAAAATGATCATTCCTAGTGGGAAGATTTAATTTTCTATAATTAATACATATTTACCACCCTGTAATTTGTTTAGTAGGTATTAATTCATTATGTTCATTCACAGTTATAGTTGCTCCTCGTTTCTTAGGAACGCAGTGAATTGGACTAACCCATGCACTATCTGAAAAAGGGTAGATAATTCCAGCATCTAACCACTTTAAAATTTCTTTCTTAACAACCTCTTCCATAACATGATTCAGTCCCCTTTGAGGATCAGCCCTGGGTTTGCAGTTCTCTTCCATATGAATTCTATGCATACAAATTGAAGGACCAGTTCTTTTAATATCAGCTACTGTCCATCCAAAGGCTTTCTTAAAATTTTTCAAAATTTTCATCAATCTTTCTTCTTCTTCCTTCATTAACTTTGACAAAATTATAACTAATAAATTAGAGGAATCTCCTAAAAAGGCATATTTTAAATGATCAAGAAGTGATTTCAACTAAAATTCAAGAGGTTTTTCTATTGATGGACAAAATGATTTATCTTTTTCAGTCATGTCCAAAATTTCAAAACTTTCTCGAACAAAGTTTGAATCTTCGTTAAAAAGATCTTCACATTGATCTAATTCCTCTTCTTGCTTGTTATCCAAATATTTTACTTCAAATTTTTCTTCATAATTAGTTTTTAAATGACATTCACTTAGATATCTTATAACATCCATTTAATAGCATTCATCATCTTTACCTTTTGTAGGATACTTCATTGGTCTTGAAATATTAAAAGTAACAGTTTAATAATTGACATGTATTGTTAATTCACTTTCCTACACATCTATCATTGCTCTTCGTGTGGCTAGTAAAGGTCTCCCTAAAATGATAGGTATCTCTTTATCTTCCTCCATATCCAACATAATGAAATCAATAGGAAAGATAAATTGCTCCACTTTCACTAGGACATCTTCTACAACTCCTTTAGGGTAAGTTGTCAAACGATATGATAACTGTAGAGTTATAGTGGTAGGGTTTATTTCTCCCAATCCTAATCTCTTGAATATTTGATAATGACATAAGGTTAACGCTTGCACCAAAATCACATAAAGCTTTCCCATTAAATCTATCTCCTAAAGCTACCAGGATCTTTAAGCTTTTCAAGAAGCTTCTTCTGAATAATTGCACTACACTCCTCACAAAGTGCAACATTCTCATTATCTTCAAACTTCCTTTTCCTATTGAGAATATCCTTCATAAACTTTATATAGCTTGACATTTATTCTAAGGCTTCAGCAAATGGAATATTGATTGTAAGCTTCTTAAATATTTCCAAAAACATTTGTTTTAAGGGTTCAACAAATGAAATATTAATTTTAAGCTTCTTAAAAATTTTCATAAATCTTGAAAATTGCTTATCCAACTTTTGTTGAAGAAGTCTCTAAGGAAATGGTGGTGGTGGTTTTTCTAGGTTAACTTTAAGTAGAGAAATAAGTCTTTTAGAATCTTTTGGAGCGTCCTCTTTTGATTCTTGATTTCTTCTCTCCTCCACTTTTAAGTTGAACGGCTTTAACTTGCTCTTTATTTTGGTTTTTTGAATTTATTTTAATATTAATAGAAAGTGCTCCTTGGGATCTATTAGTTAATGAATTTACAATCTCTCCAAGTCGATTCTCAATATTTCTAATTGTAGCTCCTTGCTTTGTAACTGATTTCCCATTTATATCACCACTTGTTTGATAGATAACTTCTTCTCCTTAAATTGTGGATTACTATTGAAACCTAGAGTATAAGTAGATCTATAATTATTATTCCCTTGGTTGTTCCAGTTCTCCAATGGGTTTACTTGATTATTCCCCCATTGCTGAATATTACCACACGTAGTATTATTTCAATCGAGGTTGGGATGGTTCTTCCAACCTGCATTATAATAGTTTTAATATGGGCTATTATAATTGTTATTTATGGCATTCAAAGCTTCTAATGATGCTTGAGAATCTACCATTTGGCCAAATGAATTCTCTTCAATCATAGAGATAGGTTGAGAAAATTTCATTCCAAATTGGTCTAACTTCCTTGAAATTGTTGCAACATGCTTTGCTAACATAGTAAATCCACCAGATTCAGGAATACTGGCTACTTTCTTAGGATTCACCCTCTTAAAAGGTCTTTGAAAATTATTGGTAGCCATTTCTTCATTTTAAGCATAAGCGTCATAAAATTATTTTGACATTAATGAACCACCAGCAGCGACATCAATAATAAATCTATGAGATCCAACTAATCCATTATAAAAAGTTTGAATTATTAATCAATCTAGTATAGCATGGTGTGGAAACTTTCTTTAGGGTTCTTTAAATTTTTCTTATGCTTCATAAATAGATTCCCCTTCAAACTGATTAAAATATGTAATATCATTTCTAAGCTTCGCTGTTTTTTATGGTAAAAAATAATTAGCAAGGAATTTTTGTGCTAAATCACCTTAAGTTCTTACAGATCTAGATGCTAACAAATTTAATCGCATCTTAGCTTTATCTCTCAGTGAGAAAGGAAATAACCTAAGTCTTATGACATCATCTGATGCACCATCATATTTAAATGTAGCACACAATTCTAGAAAATTGACAAGATGTAAATTAGGATCTTCATTTGGTGATCCCCCAAATTGATTAGTTGATACCATTTGGATAATAACATGTTTAAGTTCAAAAGAATTAGCCACTATAGTAGGTTTTGAATACTAAAACAAAGTTCATCTACCGTAGGATTTGTATAATCTCGTAAAGGTCTAAATTCTTGCTGAATTTAAGCATTTTGATTATTTTAGTTTGTCATTTCTAAAATATGTTTAGGTTATTTGAAAATTTTTAATTTTTTTGATTTTTCTGATTTCTTTAACAATTCTCTTAAATTCAGAATCGTAGGGCACTAGGCTTTGAGAACCTGAACTACGCATACACTAACATAAAAAAAATACAAGAAAACACACACAAAATAAAATATTATAATAATATATTCCTACAATAACTTTTACAGTTTAGATAAAACTTTCTAAAATAAAAATTAGCTTTCAATCAATTTTTGAAATCTTTATGCAACGGCGCCAAAAACTTGATCCTGATTTACTTATTATATTCAAAAGTATAACAATGTATTTAATGATTTTTTTCACTTTTATTTCCTTATTTTGTAACAAAACCAAAAACTTGATCCTGGAGAAAATAAGAATTTATCTTTTTAGTATATATATATATATATATATATTGGGATACTACGCAAGTATACGTATCATTATCAAGTAATATATGACCTTTTGTTGAAGACCTGAATATTGAACCCACAGGAAAAATAAGAAATATGCACAATTGATCAATAAACTTTCTATTTAAAAAGATAATTACTTAAACTATAGATATTTTTATAGAAGGTAAAATTTAATTCTTTTTTGTTGTTTTGATATTTTGACAAAACAATAAAAACTTCTAAAGATAACTTGAGGTTATGTAAGAAAAGTGCTTAATATAAAAATATCTTTCTCCTTATCATGAATTAGTAAAAAGTAAAGGAATTCTGTTGTGGGAGAATGCAAATTTTGTTGTGCCAAATAGGAGCAATAATATTCTTTACCCTTATTAGAGATACTATAAAGAACATTGGCTAATTTAAACTTTAAATAGTTCTGAAGACTGGCTAGGCAAGGAAGATACTAGCTCTCACTCTAGAGTTTCCTCGATTCCCTCCACTTGAGGGTTAACCTCTAGTATCAGAACCTAAAATAATAAACTAAGTTGGGGGCTTTAACCAGCCACTTTAAAGTCCTCTAACTCTACACCCTTCAAAGATTATTTCCTTATTTATTTTTACTAAATCATTTGAATTACATTCTCATTCGTACAACCTCATGTGATTATGTCCAATTGTTGACTGAGACAATATCAGCCCGATTCTTACATGTTCTCACAACAAATTTTAACATTTAGATAGGCCAAATCAAGAAGTAAATGAACTACATATATTTAAATCATCCCAACTTATTCCAACATTAAAGATCAATACTCTCCACAACTTCCATCCAACACTTTAATTACTTATTATTTTAAGAAGAAAGATAAAGAAAACTACTTAGAATTCATAGAGAAAACAAAAACCATACTTTAATTTAAAAGTAGAATTGACTATCAAACCAACAAGAAGTTTCGATTAAAACCAAATGTAGTTTAAAAACAAAAGATAAAAACTTATCTCAAATCATCCACTAAACTCTTGAATTTCTTTTGAATCTCTTCTCTTTTACAACACTCTTCACTCTTAAAATAAAAATAAAAACAAAAAAGATAAAGTAAATTTGTAGTGCCTGAAAATCTCTCCAAAAATATCTCTCCAAGCTCCCTCTTTCTAGCACTTTTCAGAATTTTCAAGCACACTTCAAAAGGTCTCAACTTCCTTCTTTTGTAAATCTCCATAAAGTGCCTTGATAACTCTTCCAAATGTGTCCCAATTTGATGCATTCTCCAAAGGATGCCTCCTTTCACAAGTCCTTTAATCATAATTTCATTTTTAGTGGTCAAAACCACCATCTTTAGCCAATGGGTGCCTCAAATGTCTCGTCAAAATTCAGCAAAATGAAGTAAGCCGTCAAATAACTGCCTCTGGCATTTAGGCGCGGGGCCTCTAGCGCTTAGGCGAGGCCTTCTCTGTTTCACCGGCGCTTTAGAGTCGGATCTGACGCTTAGTCGCCAAAACTCTTTAGCACAATTTTCACATTTTTGCTCCCAATTTGATCCTTTTTCACCACTTTTAACATTTTTCACCTTTTTTACTTATTCTAGAAAGAAAAACTCACAAATGCCTTCCTTTAAAGAGCAATATATTAAAAATAGGTATAAAAATGTGTCTAAAAACACTATATATTTTAGGTGTTTCAGGAACCTAATGTGGAATTTTCTGCTTGACCCAATTTCACTCCCTATACTCCCATTCAAGATGAAGAAGAAGAAGAAGAAGAAGAATCAGATGATGAGAAGGAAGGAGATGGAAATTGATGTTTTATGAGTCTTGTTTAGTTGTTTTGATGTTTTTTTGTTATTTGTGAGTGTATTATGATGTGCTTTCATTTGAAACTTGTTGTAGTAAAAACTTTTATATTGTGTTGTGAACTGAATCTGTGATAGTAACTGTTGACTTTCAATTTTTTAGCATTTTTTGTATTTTCAGTTGAATTTTTTGATTTTTTATATATATGTTTTTAATTCTCAGCAAGTTCTCTAGAATGTATTAAGTTATATTTAATTCTTTAAAGCCTGTATGTAGTTTTACAGTTAATACCTACAGTATACGAGAGCCTAGTTTCATAATCATAAATCCTCTATAGGTCAGTTTTTATTTTTCAAGCAGTTATTGTTTCCTTTCACCTACAAAATTTTATATTTAAAGCATTTTTAAAATCACTGAAAAACTTAAGTTTGGGGGAAAGAAAATTTTATTTTGAAAAGGAGTCAACTAAATTTTATTTGTCCTTAAGTAATTATATTTTTTAAAATTAATTTAACATGTCCTAGGATATTAAGATTTAACTTTAAATGACTATACTTTTATTTATAATATTGTGGTAAATTAAGGTAAAGAGTTTTTAATAATGAAGGTCAATTCTAAAGTTAAAGAAATTTTGTATGATAGGATAAGACTATGTATTTCTATTTAAAGTAAAGAAAATTATATTTTTATAGTGTTAAAATTTTAGAGTTTCATATAATAAGAAAAGAGTGAGACTTTATGAAAAATAATAAACTAACATGAATTTATAAAGTGAAGAAAGGTATAGAGTTTTAACTTTAAGAAGAGGATAGTGAGCTCCAAAATCATTAAAGACTATCCAGATATAGTAATCCTCACTTGGAAAAAGAAAAGAAAAGGAAAAATTGAAGAGATACTAAAAGAAAAGGAAAAAAAAGAAAAAAAAGCGAAAAAGAAAAGAAAAATAAGTGAGGAGAAGCTTAAGGAGACGCCTAATCAAAAATTGGCTTCACTTAAATCAACTTAAGGAAGGAGCCTTATTACATTTTTTAAAATTATATTGGAGTATTAATAGCATTCCTATAAAAGTTTTCATGAAGTTCTTTTTCATATGAATGATCTAAATGTCCTTAATATGAGAAATTGCAATTCTTCTTTTAATGAATAGAAATTCAGAAATCTTAAATTTGATTACTAAGTATTCCTAGACTCAGAGTTTGAATCAAAGTTATTAAAGGGATTTTCTTAAAATTTCATACTCTATTTATTAAACTAAAGTATAGAAGTTATAAGTTAATCTCTATCATAAGTCATATGCTTTTATGTAATAAAAGTTTCACTTGAGGACAAGTAACATTTAAGTTTGGGTGATTTTGATAAACCAAAATAATATACTATTTGAAATACCTATTTTATGTTTATTTTTGGAGATATTGCACTTTAAAGAAGGGTATTTTTATGTTTTTGTTGCAGGCATATCATTTTTAGGCGTTTGGAGAAAAAATGGCAAAAAGAATGAAACATGGAGCAAAAAAAGCCAACTTTGCATTCTGGCTCATCATGCGCCAGATAGATGCATGATGCACCAAAATCTAGAAAACTTGCGCATGATGCGCCAGATTGGCGCATGATGCACCAAGGATGACTCTTCCTAATTAAGGCAGTTTGAGAAAAATTTTCATGAATTTTAAAAAGACACTTGTTCTACACACATCTTGGAGTAATTTAATGCATCAAGACACTTTGAAAGGTTCTTTTATGAAGGGATATGGCTCTTGGATCAAATGACATATCATTTGAATTCATAAGAGTTGACTTTTGGAGGGAATTTTGAAGAGAAGTTTGAATTCATTTCCAAAGGAGGCACACCAAAATAGAAGAGGAGAACGTCTCATTTATGTGTGGGTGACGTGAGGGGAGAGAGAAAGTGGTGTGAGTTAGAGAGAGAGAGAGAAGAGATTTTCTTCTAGGTTTGTAAGTGGAGAGGGAAGGTAAAAGATTTCTTCTTTGTTATATTTCTAAGAGAGAACTAGGAGTGCTTGTAAAGAGAGAAATGCTTTGAGAGAACTTCATGAGATTTGCTTGAGAATCATTGTGAGACAAGTTGTTTCTCTTATCTCTTTTGTTTTGTAAACTTTTTTTATATATGAAATTTGTGTTTTATTGTATCCTTCTACTGAAATTTGAGTAGCCTTTATTATACTTCTCTATACTTTGAAGATATGGTTATGTGAAAAATAGATTTTATTTTTCATGATTTTAAATAATAAAAATTTGTGATGATTTGAACTCTGATCTTCCTTTACTTTTTGATCTGGCCAATTAAAATATTAAAACTTGTTGAGAGACATATGTTCTTAAAAGACTTATGATTTATATACAATATAAGGAGAATCAGAATTGATTTCATTGGAGAGTATGTCATCCATGGTATTAGGTGCAAATAAATAGGGAAACATACTTCGTTGGATATAGAATTGAAGATTTTAAGGTGACAGATTAAAACCCCCAATTTGTTTCAGTTGATGGGAAACTAATGCGAGAATATTAGCCCTCAGATGAGAGAGTAGTGGGAGCTCTGAAGTGGCAGTTGGTATCCTCACAGCCTAATCACGGAATAGGGACCAAACTCTGGATTAGTCAATATTCTTTATAGCACTTGGAAGAGGGTAAAGAATATAATTGCTCCTATTTGACACAAAACTATATATATATATATATTCAAATGATTTCAATTTCTTTAGAAACCATATACTCATTATAAAGGGGAAGGATGTTTTCTTAAATTTGAACCTTTTGTCACAACAAAAGCTTTGTTTAGTTTTTGCAATTTTACTTTTTAAAGTATTTAGTTTAGTTTAATTTTTCTAGTCTTACATCTGCATTTTAATTAGCATTCACCTGAGTAGTCAATTTTCAAACTTCACACTTTACTTTTTTTTTGTTTTTGTTATAAAATAATTTTCATAATTTACTTTAGGATTTTCCAACTTCCATGTGGGATCGATATCTAGGACTCAGTTAGAGCCCTTTTTTACTTGAAAAATATGTATACTTGTGTTGATATTAAAAAAGATTTGGTAGTTTAGAAAGAGTTTTAAAAGGTAAATTATTTTTTATAAAAATTACTTTTATTGGAATTATATTGCATATTTATTATAAATCTACCTGCATCAAGTTTTTGGCAAGTTGAGTGGTGTCAACTCCTTAAATATTTGCATATACAAAATCTCATACCAAGTAAATTTTCCTTTATAACTGGGTGTCCTTGAGAATAAATTTCTATGTATTGATCTAACTTCCTTTCAATAAGAATATTGAAAATTTTCCACTCTCTTGGGGTTTACTCTTTTAAAACTACTAGCATTCTAATCCAAATCAAAATATTCATTTTATTGTTGATCCGCCATTTCTATATTAAATTCATTGAGTTTTTGATTCATCATCCTTCTAAAATTTCTCTCCAAATATGACTCGTAAATATCGAGGTCACAACTCCTAAACTACGCATACAAATTTAAAGTCTTCACTAATAGGACAGATACTAAAAGAATTTTGGTATTTTGGATTTTATTTTAAAAAACACACAATAATTAAACACACCATATAATCATAATATAAATTCCAAGTATAAGTCTTACAAGTTTAACTGAAATTCTCTTAAAGTTCTTACTGAAACTTCCCCGGCAATGGCGCCAAAAACTTGATGCATTTTTGGTGTATACATTTTTTCTACTTGTTTTATGTCAGCTTAAATCCCTAGAATCAGTGCCAAAAACATAACCCATCCCAAAATTACATAGTAATTTATCTACTAACAATATGGCCAAAAACATGACCCAATTTATTTTAAGTAGTTTGTGTGTAAAATCAAAATGTTATAAATTACATAAAATAGTTTACACACTAGAGGTTTTACGCAAGTGCACTTATCAGTTCAAGTAATATAAGGATTTTGTTAAAAACCTCAGTATCTTTCCCTCAGAGAAGCGAGGTCAAAAATTCCTCAAGCTGAATCTAGTGTACTACTATCAGTCCTTACTTTAGAAGGTCAATTTAAGAGTTTTTTCTAACATGTACTCCTAAATGTAAATCTTATGTAAAAAAAAAACCAACTACTACTCCTAAATGAAAATTTTAATTTTAAATATAAACCTTTCTGGATGAATTCATTTGGAGAACTTTGAGATGTTAAACACTACTATTCCTATGTAGTGAATTAGATAATGTATAGGAATGAGATACTATAAATATTGTATGTGCCAAAGACAAGCAATCTTATTCTTTATCATCTATCGAGTGCATAAAGAACATTGGTTAATCTAGAGTTTGGTCCATAAACTTTTGGTTAGGCTGAGAGGATATTGGCTCCCACTCAGGAGTTTCCACTTCTACCCCCATGAGGGTAAACTATCTCGCTTTAGTTTCCAGGCAACTGGATCAAATTGGGGATTTTAGTCTGTCACCCTAGAATCTCCAATTCTACTTCCATCAAAGTATATTTCCTTATTTATTTGCCATAAACCTCACGAACTACATTCTCATCCATGAAATTGAATGTGATTCTTACTTTGTTGTAGAATGCACAACGCTTATGAATCTTAAGTTTCTCAAAAAATTTTAAAATTAAAACTAGCATATATTGCAATGTCAATGAAGTTCAAGTAAAAACCATCACAATTATAATTAAAAAGCATACTAACATGCATCCAATAATCCCTTACATGAGTCCCACTCATTGCAAAATAAAAGTTACAACATAATCTATTTCCTAACAAGAAGAATAGTAAGAAGAACTACCCACAAAGCATGAAGAAAACACAAAAGAAAACTTCATTACATCAAAGCAAATCCATTAGATAAGTGTTTACAAAATCATAAGATAATGAAGAACACATTACTTAGTTTTTTCCCTATGAAAGAGAGATGAAGATGTATCCCACAAAGTTTCTTGTTAATTCATGCAATGCTGGTACAATTCCTTACGGACTCTCTCAAAATCCCCTCTGAAATCTCTCTAAAGAAAGTAAAAAATCTACACTTCTACTCCTATTATAAGATCTCTAAGCATTCTTATCATTTTTCCAAACATGCACGCCCACAAAAAAAAACATTAGAAGAGCCAGCACCCCCCCTCTGATTTTAAAGAGACACAAAATTCCTTCTTTTTCCCAAAAGACACATCCCTACATTCCAAGAGAAAATCTTCTTCATCCAAGAGACATATCTTTCATTCAAGAGCCTTTCCCATGTCTATAAATTCATTGAACCACTTCATGGGGTGTTTTATTAACTTGGAACTTTCTAGAACATCTAAAAATAGTCAAAAACTGCTAAAAATCCATCAATAACCGTCTCGGGCGCCTCTGACGCCGATTATGGCTCCTCTGGCACCTGTTCTTCAAATTTTGGCACCTCTGGCGCCAGTTCCAGTGCCTTTATCTCTTGTTCCCTAAATTTTAGTGCCCTTAGCACCAGTTTTGGTGCCACTAACGCCACTCTAAAGCAGCTCCATCATTTCGCTCTATTTGGCTCTATTTCAGCTCTGTTTCGCCTCATTTCAGTTGTGTTTTGCTCCTAACAGTTATACCTACAAGAAAAGCATGAAAACTAACTTTCTTTAAAGTGTAATTTCATTCAAAAATATGATAGAAATTTAAAGAAGATTTAGCATAGAAAGACCTCAAAATGTGTCGGGTCAGAATTTTTTTTCTTGTTCATTTTTACTCCAATTTGCACCATTTTTAGTTCCTATTCTCCAAAAATCCATTTGTTTTATCTGATCCAAAAATATGCAAAATACCATCTTTTAAAGTGTAATATCACTAAAAATGTACATAAAATCATCCTAAAATATACACTAAAAACATGTAATTTTTAGGTGGATCACTATTCTAAGCTTAAGGGACTTGAGTCTTGGTAGCTTCTGTGATTTGCTTTAAGAGCTGAAGAGCTTGATTGTTATAATAAGCTAACTCAATTATGTTGATTTTGTCAATGCCACTTACTTGATTTAAAATTATTTGTGAATCACCATAATTATGTACATTGTTGATCTTTAATGAGATGGCTCTCAATTTTAATGCCTCATATTTATCTTCATTCTTAGTTTGTGGCTCCATAAGATCGTATGAATCTCTTATAATGCCTACATAATAAACAAATAACATGAGGCCAATTCCGACTAATTTTTTTACGAGATTAGGAGGTCGTACAATCTTGATTGAAAAAGCTCCATTGAAATAGAATTTTGAAATTTGTAGCTTTTCACTCTATTAGATAAGGAGAATTTGTTTGTTAGGTAAGTCATCATTAAGTAGTGATTTTGTGGGAACAACGTGAGGAGCCAAGCAGTCTACTAGAGTATTTCCTTTTGTTGATTTTTAGGAAGATGAGTGATATCAAATTGCAAGTGAAAGACAAACCGTAAAACTAAGCAACTTGTCATGTTAGTCTTATCATCAAGAAATTCAATGGATCAATCCTTGAGAGGAGTGTAATTTTTTGATACAACATGTAATAACAGAGCTTTTGGGTAACAAAGATCAATTCCAATAATGCTTTTTAATAGGAGAGTAGCAAACATCTACTCCTAATAGCCATGTACTAATATAATAAATGGAATTCTCCTTGCCTTTCTCATTATGCTTTGAAAGTAATGCTCATAGAGAAACTTTTAGTGTTGTTATGTAAAATTAATTAGCTTCACTAGAATTGGTGTTGCAAGTATCAACAAACTTAGCTGGTATATCTTAATGTCATCAATGTTTCCTTGCACTCTACATCTAATTTGAAAGTGGTATTCTTCTTCATTAATTCAGAGAAAGGTTGACATTTGCCTAAAAACTTAGATATGAATCACCAGGTAAATATGAGCTCTCATTTTAAAGAGAAATTGATGTAGACTCTTTAGCGGAGGCATCCCTATGATTGCCTTGATTTTTTCTTAGGTCGATCTTAATTCCTTAACATTGCATGGAATGTCAAAGAAATTTTCTAGAGGGTACAATAAAAGTACATTTATGGGAGTTCGTATTTATACCCGATTTCCAAATTCTTTTAGATATAATTCTCTGATATTGAAGATGGTATTTCTGATCCTTGCTTTTAATAACCAGATAATCCAAATAACATTCAACTTTCTAGTTTATCGGCTTATCAAGGATATATGTCATGGCTCTTTGATATGTTGCATGAGCATTCTTCAAGTTGATGGGCATGACAATGAAGTAGTTTATGCCAACTGACACCAAAACTACCTGTGCTTTTTATCATCATAAGCCATTTTGATTTGATTGTAGCCTAAAAATCCATCCATAAATGAGAACATATCATACTTTGAAGTGTTGCCTACGAACAATTCTAACACTCGAAGAAGAAAGTCATCCTTCAGACATGCTTTCTAAAGATCCTTAAAGTTGATGTAAATATGAATCTACCCACTCATTTTCTTCATAGAGAAATGGCTATCCAATTAGTGTACTATTCTTCTTAGATCAAATCAACTTCAATGAGTTTTTTAGTTACACCAATCACCTGCTCTCCAATCTCCAATCTCATTCACTTTGAAGCCTATTTAATTGTTACAACATTCAGTTTGATTGCCAACTTATGAACTGTCACATCAGAGGATAAACCTGACATGTCAACATTTGTCCAAGAAATGCAATTCCTAAATTCACAAAGTAGTGTTCTTATTTCTTTGATCTTCTCTACATGAAGGATAGCAAAGATGAAAGTGGGGTGACGCCCATCCTCAATTTCCATGCTAATCTCTTTCAGCTCATCATTGTAGCATCTCTCCACCATCTTCCAATTCTTGGAGAGTGGGCTTGACTCGTACATTTTCACTTGTTGGGAGAGAAAATTCATACATTATTTATTTATCTTCATTTAAAATATCAATTCTGTCCCTCATTGTCGAATAACAAGTTTTCCTTCGATAAGGTTTGCATCGAACAAAATATAAGTTTTTGGGTGCATGATTGTCATTTCTTCTTGATGCGTGGGAAATATTTTGAAAATTTTATCGAAGTAATTGGCTTGTTGCTTACTGAAACCGTGTCATAGTTCTCACTCGTGAATTTTATTCTTTTTCTTCTTCAAATTCTTCTTTAGACTTTGGAGCTCACATCCCAATCTAGGAAGATTATTGTATAATTCATTCTTTTGCAATAAAATATTTAGCGCCTTCATAAATTTTTGCCTCGTGGACCACAGATGGTTGTATATTATCAGAAATTTTAAGTTATTCATCATCTCATAAATATTTCATAAACTGTGCATAGTAAAAAAAACCATGACATATTGGTGGAGCCATTTTCATCACACAAGAGCTTTTAATGAGGTATCTATATCAATGAATTGAAATTTAGCTTTTGTGTAGAACTTCCAAATCACGAGGCGTAGAACAAAAGAACCGACAATCGTTCGCCATGGTTTATTTAAACCATTCACCGATGATTATTTCCTCCCATATGTTAAACATTGAGAGATAATGACCATAATGCTCTCACATGCAAATATTAATTAAGGAACACAAATAAATTAATAAAATGATAATCATGACCACTTTTCTCTTCGTTGTGACATGTAGAGGTAGGTTGTGCTCTGATGCCTTTAGCAAGAGAATATCCTTGAAAAATGTAATAGCTGGAAAGTCTTTAGCTTAAAGCACCTTTTCTATGAATCGTTCAATAAAGCATGCTTCACATGTCTCCAGATCTTTGAGAGCCATGATCAAAATATCATGGAAGCCTTTTGACATCAATAGAGCCCTGTACACATTTTGCTATGCAAGGATCATTTTTTGAGATGTGATATGACACTAGAATCTAATTTATCAGCAATTATATATTTATTCCTCAACTCTTTAATAAGTTAATTATTTTAGAAACACGTTTTACCGACCTAAATGATTAGTTATAAGACTCAATCATACTTTCAAAGCTAACGTGCCTCCCTTGAGTTCTTGTTGTAGGCTAAACACATTCCCATTGAGAAAATAAAAAGATCATCCGAGTTATCAATTGTTAAAGTATCTATGCATGTCCTAAAATGTTGTTAATCTTCTTTTTTTCTCAACATCGTTCAATGAATTGGTGGTTATACATGAAATATGCAAGTTTGATGGGTTGTATTATTGGTTTTTGTTTACCTTGTTGATCATTAGCGACTTTCTGAAGTATAATTTTATCATTGTTTACTTCTTTTGGCAAGGATCAACCATTTATTGCATTGAATTGATGTTGAGATGGAAATTTTTGACATTTCAACAAGTTGACTCTACTGTGATACAATGATGAGGAGTCTGTTGATCTCAAACTTGGTTGACTCTTGATCGAATGACTAGTTTAACCAGAAATCTCCAATTAATGCCCGCAAACCCTTTATGCTTCTTTACTATTTTTCGTAGTCTACTTCGAGATCATGGTCTTCCATTCTTTATTTTGTAATGCCTTTTTTTTTATTTTTATCTTCTTTTACTAATAAGAAGTGGATGTGCCATCAATTCCCATTTTGGATGGATTATTACACTATTAGAAAATGTGAAATATCCTACTCCATACTTATTTTCAAGCTAGGATTTGAAGGCATAGTAGTCTTCAATGGGATGGCTAACTACTTGGAGGTATGGATGATAACTCAGGTTGTTAATTTGAACTGTCTCTTCTAGCCTTTTACATTCTAGCAACTACAAACTAGGTTTGATTACTTGTCAAAATAGCTTTGTACTGCTATTTGTTCTGAAAGAAAACTCTTTATTCATTTTGTCATTGATTGAGGGTTATCCTCGATCATAAATTTTTGTAGCCTATTTTGGATGCTTTACCCTACTTCGGAAGATCTCGGGTTTATCATTTCTAGTAAAAAATAGCTTCCCTAAAGGATTAGGATTCATTAATTACTTTCTTATTTCAACATCAAACCGAAGTTGCTTAGCATTATTGTTCACTCACTTGCACCCACTTGCACTCACAGTCACTCACTTTCACCCCATTCATTCACAACCTTAAACCCAAACTTATTGACTTTGATCCCCTGATCCTTTGGGATACTCACGTAGATGGTCTGCTAGACCCACTAGCCCTAGGCTTGGGTTTAGGTAAGACCAGTACATAGAGGACCCAAATGGCAATTCCATTGGTCCGTGGCTCAAATTAGGAAGGTTGGCACCTCAATTTTACCAAAATACCAAACTCAGCCTTTTTGTCCTCAAAACCAACTTAAACCCTTCAATTGAATTCAATTTGATCCCAATTCTCTCTAATTTCAATTTGAAACTTAAATTAATTTTTCCTATGATCAACCCAATTCACCCACATTTGAATCCAATTTCAACCTAAATCCGAAACCCATAATTTTGCCCCAATATGGCCATGTCTCCGAAAATCACCTAATTGAATACCCAAACCCCAAATTTGACACCCAATTAATGTTGAGAACACTTCATGAAAATTACCCACATCAAATTGGACCATCAATTGGGCCTTAGCTAAAATCTAGCCCAATCCAAATCCAAGTCTTACCCAACATCCCAAAAGTTGACTAGATGTCCAAATTCCTCAAATCAACCCTTCAAATCAACTCAAAATCACTTCAAATCTTTTCTGAAACTCTCATGACAATCATCTACACCATCCTAATCAATGGAGCCTGAACCAAAATTTTGATGAAAAACAAGTTTGACGCATTTTTCAACTCGGTCATCGAAGTGGTTGCCCACACGATCTTCAATGAGGAAACAGACTGTGTTGGTGAGTCTGGAACGTCGATTCTGCCAAATGGAGATGTTCATTTCACGACTATGGCGTTTCTGGGAAAAATACACAAAATAGAGCTCATAATAATAATAATAACAATTTTATTATAATTATTATTGTATTTAACTATTTCCTCTCTATCCCTAAAAAATCCAGAATCCCTAAAGGCCTTGGTCGATCTGCTTGCCCCTTCTCATTAGCAAGACTGACCCAGCTGTGCTGAGCATTCTTCTCTGTCGCGAGCTGGCTCGGATGCGACTCCCTGATATTCTGTCTTGCGCAAGCCTCCCCATCATGAGCCCTGACGCTCTCTTGTCCCGACATCCGTCTAGCCGATCTCGTCGCCGACCTTGTTTGCTCCCTGTCGCGACCTCCCCTGTCGTGCTGCCGAGCTCTCTCATCTCCTTTCATACAACCCACCCTAGGCAAGTTTAGGTGAGCTCTTCTTCTCCTTCGTGGCTATAAAAACCCCATTTGTGGGGAGGTTGAGAGGCTGGCTGAAATTTTCAGAGAAAAGGGGGAGGTGCTACCAAATTTCCAAGTGATTCTTTCTCCTTGGTTTGTTCCCTAGCTTGCAGGTGTTTGGTTTGCTCTGTTTTCTCTTGAATAAAAAAAAGCAATGTGCCTTCCTTCCCCTTCTTCTTTTCTTCAAGCACGTGAACAAAACCCCTTTTAATCTTCCTAGGTTTAATCTTTTTGGTAACATATATGAGCTTCATTTCGAGAAAATTTTTGAAAAGTCTATGGTGTTAATACTTATTTATCAAGGCCTTGAAGATCCCATCTCATGAAATTTCAAGATCTTGGAAAGCATCATTTTAAAGAAAGAAAATCTGAAAATTTTATTTGTCATTTGCAATGAGTGGATGGTCTAGGTGTTTTGCTTTAAAAAAAAAAAAAGCATGAGAGCTTTTATATGTTTATTTACAAATATAGGGATGCTTCAATGCTTATGTTTGGAAGAATCCCTTAGAGGATTGCAAAATCTTGTAAACAATATAGTATATTTTTTTATGAGGTTTGCGTTACTTACGTCTACGCATGAGTTCTTTTGTGCAGCCATTTTAGTGCCCTTAAGAAAGCCCAAAATCCAGTTAATCTCTTTCAGTTAAGGGACATTTACTTATATGCCATACAATGCTTTTGTATGTACATAGTTAGCACATGAAAGTCCTTGTTAGATGATTAAAATGAGCCCAATTGGTTGCTAGTGGATTGATTGTTTGTAGTTACTATCTTGAGCATCTATCATGGTAAAGGCCCTCACATGCTATTTCGATTGAGGCTTTACACATTCTTTTTCTGTGAAAATATCTATTCTAGAGGAAGATTTGTATTTCTACATATGTAACATTTCAGTTTGCTCAAGTGACATTTTCGTATCTACCACTCAATTTCTCATATATTTACGTATCTAACATCTGCAATTGTTTCGATTATTTGCTTTGGGGGACTATAGCATTTCTTTTAGCAAAAGTTTACATATATGCCACCCAATTCTTATATATTTACATATTTAACACCCAAACTTCAACTTTCACACATACCACCTTACTTTATGCATGAAATGGGGTGTTTCCTCCGGATCCGCATGCTTCAATACTCCACGATAAATTACTGAATTGCTAAATGTGAGAAGCAGTATTTACATGCATAGCACACGATTCTAATATACCTACATTTCCCCATTCATGAATTCCTATAATCACGCACACACATTGTTCAAGTGTTTAAACAGTTCACGAAAAGGCACGAACGTCACTCTTTCAAAGTGTAAAACAATTTTTTTCTATTTTTTTCTATGTTGAAGTTTAAAGTATTAGTTATGTAAATTAGTGATAATTGAGTGGTATGCATATATCTTCTTTGGGCACAAGGGCCGGAGCTTTATTTTCTTATCTCTAAAGGCCTTTCACTCCAATTGTATAACTACAATGTAATAATGTGTTAAAAGCTAGTCTTGTATCATGTGCATTACAAGGAGTAAATTCTCTAAAATACTCTCATTTGTGTGGGGATTTTCATTATATACGTGAAGCTTTACTGTTATGTGAGATCCATTATTGCAAGGAGGCTAACTTCTCATTGTGCGTTTACAACCCTTTTGGTGATTTACATACTTAAGCCCCTGAAATTTGAGAGATGTGCATCAGCCTTTTTAGCTTCACACTTATTCACATAGACAGTGTTTTATCTTTGGAATCTCTACATAAAGATTGTTTAAAAATGAAACTATCATGGTTTTCTTTTTTTAGAACCTGCAAATCTTGCAAAATGTATTTTGATAAATTTGAACTCGCCATGGTTTGTTTTAAAAGAGGATTCAAGGTGTTTAATTTTGCATTTGATGCCTATGTAATGAGGTGCATTGAGATATATATGTGTCATCTGAAATGTTTATTGCACCCCTTTATGAAATTTGGAAAGACTTCCAAAGCTTGGTTATTTTGAGAATATGAAATGCATTGTTGCTTCGTGTTTGAAGATCTAAAATGTTTATAGTTTTAAAACTTTGATTGAGTGTATTTCTGGGAAAGTTTGAAATCGCAGTGGTTTTGAGTTATGAAAGGTTTTGGAGCTTAGAGAGTTACTATTTAAAAATTACATGCCTTTTAATTCACAAAATTTGGAGGCTTTTAGAACTTTGTTTTTGGGAAATATAAAATTGATGTGAATTGGATTCGTGAAAAGTTTGAAGACTCACAAACTATTATTTCGGAAAATTTTGGAATTGATTCATGAAGGATTTGGATGTCGAACGCAACATTAAAGTTTATAAGTTTAATATGTGAATGCATAAGTGTTGGTGGCTATGAATATAGTCATCGCATTGGTTTGGTCCCCTTGCTATCTTGATTTTTATGAAATTCAATTAGGAAATGATACCCTTTTTGGATTGATTCATTTGCGGGATTGGAGAAAATGATACCCTTTCGGGCTGATTCATGGTTCTTTGGGATGCATTTTTGGAACTCTTTGTCGATCATTTTATACGTTATTTTGAGGGTCGATTCACCTTTTACCTTTTCTCTCTTTTAGGTGGATTGTTCTCTCCTCTCTCTCAACCCATTTTTCTTCTATTCTTCCATGCTTCTTAGTTGGATTTATAAACTTACGTAAAAAGTGCACACATATAGTTTTTTGCAACAAATGAAATATCAAGCAAGAGTATAAGTTGGACAGTTCATTTTGAGATATGGGCAATGATGACAAAGGCACAACGGAGGTAGAGAAGAATAATGTTCAATCCTACAACATCAGGCTTAGAGAATCGTAGGATGATAATATTATTCACCGACATAAGACTAGTGGAGCACCCTTGCTCTCTTAGGATGTTGGCGGTCCCACACCTGACGGTGTGATCGACTTGTGGAAAATCATTTTTCTACAAAACTGATAAGAACAGATATGATAAGAGTAGATATTACATTTGCAAAAGTATTTTAACTACAAAATTGATATTACTTTCTTTTATTTGCTAGAAATCTATATGCATGGCAAAAATATACATTTTAAATCTAAATTTGATTGTCCAATTGTCAATCACCAGTACCGCGCCAAGGAGTACCTCCTAAGTTGGTATAGTATGACACCCTTCTAGTTGAATGTCAGACTCTATACATACGGGTGACCGATTGTAGCCTTCAAAGTCCATCTAGTATATATATATATATATATATATATATATATATATATATATATGTGTGTGTGTGTGTGTCACTTGTTATCTCCTTCAAGATTTTCCCAAGTGTTTTTTTGTGGTTTTTCTTCAAGGTTATTTTGTGAGTCACTTGAGTTTCATTTGATAAGTTATAGAGTGGGGAGCCCCAAGGGCAAAAAGAAATTTTGGAATTTTAATACCTTAATTAGATTTGAAGATTAATAAAGGGAAAATGGGTAAAAATATTGATTATAATGAACTTTTTTGAATGATTGAAATATAATGGGTTAATAGGTAGAAACACCTTGCCACATGTCTTATGATAAAAATAAAATTGTACTTCTAATAATTATCATAATTTGTAGGTCAATTCAATTAAAGGATCCTAAAGTATTGGGCTTGAATTGTGAAGATAATAACTCACTCATTTAAAGCCTTTTAGTTGGTGATCAAATGCTAAATCTGATTTTGATAGAAATTCTAATTCAACACTTAAATTGTTTTAAATCACTTAAAAAATTGAAGTTAAAAAGAGGTATTATAATGAAATTTTTAAAGCCAAACAGCCTTGACAATCCCACCAACAATAGGCACAATAATATGGTCAGTCTAGCCAACAACTGCCTCAGGGAGGATTATACCGAGTAAAAAATAAGAGAATGTATTTGACAGAATGACAGAAAGTGGTGTATTCCTTCAAAGAGGAAGCCAAGTCGAAGAACTTCCAAGACTTGCTAATGAGACCGGAATTCAGACTAACAAAGCCGAAAAAGCTAGAGGAAGCCAACATGAAAGATCCTCCCCAAAACTAGCCATAGCCTCAGTTGCTCGACCACACTCTAGAAAACTTCTTTGTCTTCAAGGACTGGCTTGAGGAGAATTTCAAAAGTGGAAATGTAACGATCCCGAAATAGTATTTGAAAGAATCTAAGAAAGGTTTCGTAAATATTATTTTGGTTGTTTTGATTAACTTCTACATAACTACACTAATGCTCAACAAAAGCAGTGACACTCTTTAGAAATCCCCAATTGACCTAAAAGTAATAGAAGGAAAGTCAATCAAGGCTAAGCTGGAGAGACTCTGAGCAAATATTTCATGATTTTTTGAAGGAAAAAGAAAATATATGAATGGTGAAAATTACGATGTGCCAGATTACATGGACGAAGGATTAACGGAAATCAATGTCATTGAAACCCATGCCAAGTTATCTGTGCACGACGCTCTGTCTTCTGGTGAGGAGCACACTGTGGATGAGAGGCAAGAGACCACCCAATGAAGGGATAAACAGATCAGTCAACTCGAAAAGAAAATCAAAGAATTGATGACTGCCATGATTGCAATGGAAAGACCATCACAATCACTGTAGATGACCCCTCCAGAAACGAACCAGCCAGAAACCATTCATGTTGCAGATGAAAGAAAAGAGTTCACCTCTGATGAGCAACCAAAGTACTCTGTCCAAAGTTTCATACCAGAAAATTAATTTAAACAAATGGTCGAACAAGTTTGGGAGGCCTTAGCCCAGTCTAAGGTTGGTGCATTGATTTTAAAGTGTAGACCCTACCCGGAGGAGTTCGATGTTGTACCCTACCCTATGGGTTTTGTGTCATCAAACTTTAATATATTTTATGGGACTGAAAATCCCAGAAAGCACATAACACATTTCTGAGGCAATCGTGGCAATACCAGAGGTAACAAAGTCTTAATTTTCCTCAGTTTGTCAGTAGTCTGTCAGGAACAACATTTGATTGGTTTGTCGAATTGCCTAACGTATCAGTCAAGATGTTCGCCGAACTCAAACGATTGTTCGTAAAAAGATTTAATGGAGCACAACATCATTGGTCTATTGGAGATCTTATAGTAGAAAGACAAAAGCCTAACGAGACTTTAGTGGATTATATTTTGAGGCGGAGAAACCTTAGCATGAAGTGCGAATCCCAGCTACAGGAACATCATGCGATTAAGATTCTACTCAAAAGCATCCATGGACCAATAACCTTCATTCTTAAGAGACTCACCATCAAATCCTTCGAAAAGCTACATAGCAAAGCTATCCGTTTGCAAGAAGAAGTTTAGCATATGGATTCCTAGGAGAAGACTAAGAAGTCCAGATTGTCCAGGGTGTTCAAAAAGAAACCCAAAACGGTAGCGACAATTGAAAATGGGAAGCAGCCAATGAAGATTCAGGCTGAGCATTCTCGTCAAATTCCTTAACAGTTATTGTCGCATGCTCAACCTCAGTAAGAATGGAAGTTTGGTCAGTCCAGCCAGTAGTCTTCTCAGAGGTGAGGCCATACCTAACAAAGGGTAGATGAGGTCCAACTTTTGTAGAACTGATGAATAGGGTATACTCTTCTAAAGATGAACTCGTATCGAAGATGTTCAGAAACTTAATGAAGAAGTTAGAATTCAGATTACCGGATCCGAGGAGGCCATAGGATATAGATAAAACGGATCAGCCCAACTATTGTCTGTATCACAGGATGCTGGGACACACCATAGAGGGATGTTTCAATTTTAAGGGTTGGCTCGAGAGGAATTTCAAAGAAGGAAATATCACGATCCAGGAAGAATATTTGAAAATAACCTGAAAGAGGTTATGTCAATATAATTTTGGTTGATCTGTCTGTTCCAACTGACCCCTACACAGCTGACAACGGATAAAACGTCTCTTGACTACTATTGTATTACTATTTTTGTTAAAAGGGGATATTAGCAGGATCAATGTTAGTCTATTCCATCCCTCCCACCACAATTAATGAGAAGAAAGAGTTTGCTGCTATTCAAAATTGTTCAATATTTAAAAAAATCATCTCCTTGAAAGAAAGATTCAGATGTTTTGATACGAATATGACTTCAAGGGACACTGAAATTAATGCCCTAATAACTGAGACACCCACTTTAAAGAATTTGAACTGAGTCCTAAGTTGATTTCAAAATAAGATAGTGTGGTTGAAATACGAGTAGTTGACTCGGGATATCACGAGCTTTTTAATTTTCTGTTACGTGATTGGGTCCTGACTTTCAAACGAGTTATAATATCCAAAAATTCGACTTAAGAAACATTTGAGGATTATTAGTCAGTGAAATTTGGACATTCAAAATCTTTAAAAGAAATATGTTCCACCAGATAAAATAATTCTCATAAAACAAAGGGAGCACAAAAAACAATTGTGTGAAAATCGCTTGAGAAGAAGCTTGAGGTGAGCATAAAATTAAAAATTAGTGTCTGAATTAAGACATTCAAAACCTTTAAATCATGTTCTACCAGATATAGTAATTCTCAACAAAAAATGGGAAAAAATAAACAAAAAAATGAAGAAAAAAAATATTCTCGGAACGTTTGATCCAAAAATCAAAGCAAAAGAAGAGTATCCCTGAGAAGAAGCTTGAGGTGGACGTATAATCAAATATTGGTGTCCGAGTTTCCCCTAATTAATGAGACTTAAAATGCTCTCATAAGAAAATTCTTCCAATATTATATTCAAGAAGAATTTCAACGATCCTAAGTCTTTTGTTGGGTTATTAATTGACTTAGAAATATCTTTGGAAAGCAAAAAATATTTTGATCACACGATCAAAATTCTAAAATCTGCTTAGGCTCAGAAAGAAAGAATTAAGGAGATGACAATGATATTATCACTTAATGGAAATTCAACCCTTAGGTTGTATCCTTTGTTGCCCAATAAATATAACTCCAACGACAATTTGAAGAACGTTAGAGTGACTCCATAAAGATGACATGAACAACTTTTACAGAATCGGTGCGAAAGCAAATGAAAACTTGTACAAATGGTGCTACGAACTTGCATCCTCTTCAGCTATGGTTTCCCTAGAGATAACACATCTTTATAGGTAATTCAAAGAATATAATTCCGATAGCATCTTAAAGAGTGGATTATGCTCTAACACTTGTCCTTAGTCAATGGACGATATTTCAAGAAGCACTGTGCCCCGTGTTTCAGAGACAAAGACTTGTTCTTAGAGGCTTAGATGCTGCTTTTGTCTAAAACTGGGTCCAACTCCTAAAGTAAATGCAACAAAGTAAAAATTTGCTTCTTATTTTTTTATTAAATCTCTGCACGGACTTTTCAATAAAATTCAACACTGCATGAACTTCTACGAACATACTATACTCCACACAAAATCTTCTGAAATTTTATGCATTCCCCATAAAGTTTCACACTCCTCATCACTCGCATTTGGGGCAGGTCTTCGGAGCCCTGTTCCCTTCTTAGTACTCAATCAAATCTCATGATTTTCTCAAGGTCAATACTGGAATTATGATTCCCACCTCGGAGTCTTTCTTCTTGGCGTAATCCATCTTTGACCTAGATCTAGTTCGGACGTAATGTCCCTAGGGGTAGCTCGAACTGGTATAGTCTTCATGGCATAATTTCCTTAATGGTAGCCATCTTTTGACTAGATCCAGTCCAGACGTAATGTCCCCAAGCAGTGGCTCATATTAGTGTAGTCTTTCTTCTTGGCATAATGTCCATAATGATAGCCATCTTTTGACTAGATCCAGTTCAGACATATTGTCCCCTAGCGGTAGCTCAAATTGGTATAGTCTTCTTCCTTGGCGTAATGTCTTTAATGGTAGCCATCTTTCGACTAGATCCAGTGTAGACGTAATGTCCCTAGTGGTAGCTTGAACTGGTATAGTTTTCTCCTCAACATAATATCCTTGATGGTAGCCATCTTTCGACTAGATCTAGTTCGGACGTAATGTCCATAGCAGTAGCTCAAACTGGTATTGTTTTCCTCCTTGGCATAATGTCCTTAATGGTAGCCATCTTTTGACATGATCCAATTTAGACGTAATGTCCCTAGCGGTAACTTAAACTGGTATAGTCTTCCTCCTTGGTGTAATGTCCTTAATGGTAGCCATCTTTTGACTAGATTCAGTTCGGACGTAATGTCCCTAGTAGTAGCTCAAAATGGTATAGTCTTTCTTCTTGGCGTAGTGTCCTTAATGGTAGCCATCTTTTGACTAGATCCAGTCAAGATGTAATGACCCTAGTGTTAGCTCGAACTGGTATAGTCTTCCTTTTTGGCGTAATTTTTTTATTGGTAGCTATCTTTCAACTAGATCCAGTCCGGACATAATGTCCTAAGTGGTAGCTCGAACTGGTATAGTCTCCCTTCTTGGCGTAATGTTTTTAATGGTAGCCATCCTCCGACTTGATCCATTTCGGATGTAATGTCTGGTAGTGGTAGCTCAAACTGGTATAGCCTTCCTTCTTGGCGTAATGTCCTTAATGGTAGCCATCTTTCGACTAGAACCAGTTCCAATGTAATGTTCCTAGCGGTAGCTCGAATTAGTATAGTCTTCCTTTTTAGCGTAATGTCCTTAAAGGTAGCCATCTTTTGAGTAGATCCAGACCGGACGTAACGCACTAGAGGTAGCTCAAATTGGTGTAGTCTTCCTTCCTAGTGTAATGTCCTTAATGATAGCCATCTTTCGACTAGATCCAGTTCAGATATAATGTCCCTAGTGGTCGCTTGAATTGGTGTAGTCTTCCTTCCCAGCATAGTGTCCTTAATGGTAGCCATCTTTTGACTAGATCCAGTCGAAACGTAATGTCCTTAGAGGTAGCTCAAACTGGTGTAGTCTTTCTTCTTGGAGTAATGTCCTTAATGGTAGCCATCTTTCGACTAGATTCAGTCCGGACATAATGTCTCTAGCGATAGCTTGAAATTTTATAGTCTTTCTTCTTGGCGTAATGTCCTTAATTGTAACCATCTTTTGACTAGATCCAGCTCAGATGTAATGTCCTTACTGGTAGCTTGAACTGGCATAGTCTTTCTCCTTAGTGTAATGTCCTTGATGGTATCCATACTTCGACTAGATCCAGTTCAAACATAATGTCCCTAACGGTAGATCGAACTGGTATAGTCTTTCTTCTTGGCGTAATATTATTAATGGTTGTTGTCCACTACATTGTTTTCACCCTTTTGAGTTGGATGTAAGCCCCTAAACCATTGCCTTTGGGACACTCATATAGATGGTCTCCTAGACACACTAGCCAAAGGCAATGGTTTAGCTAGGACAAGTACATAGAGGACCCAAATGAAGATTTCATTGGTCCTTGGCTCAAATCGGGATGGTTGACATCTCAATTTCACTAAAATACCCAAGTAAGCCTTTTTGTCCCTAAAACCAACTTAAACCTTTCAAATGAATTTAATTTGATCTGAATTCTTCTCAATTACTATTTGAAACTTAAATTCATCTTTTCTATGATCAATCCAAACCAAATATCAACCTAA
This sequence comes from Phalaenopsis hybrid cultivar, assembly GCA_002079205.1. Taxonomy (NCBI): domain Eukaryota; kingdom Viridiplantae; phylum Streptophyta; class Magnoliopsida; order Asparagales; family Orchidaceae; genus Phalaenopsis; species Phalaenopsis hybrid cultivar. The sequence goes on from JXCR01138118.1 coordinate 139,518, forward strand.
TTGACCCACATTTGAATCTAATTTCAACTTAAATCCGAAACCCCCAATTTTGCCCCAATTTGGCCATGTCCCAAAAAATCACTTAGTTGAATACCCAAACCCCAAAATTTACACCCAAACCCAAAACCTCAAAATTTACACCCAATTAATGTTGAGAACACTTCACAAAAATCATCCACATCAAATTGGAACATAAATTGAGCTATAGCCAAACCCTAGCCCAACCCAAACCCAAGCCTAACCCAACATCCCCAAATTTGACAAGAAGTCCAAATTCCTCAAATCAACCCTTTAAATCAACTCAAAATCTCTTCAAATACTTTCTAAACCTCTCATGACAACCATCTACTTTATCCTGATCAACTGAGCCTGAACCAAAATTTTGAAGGAAATCATATTTGATACCTTTTTTGACCTGATCGTCGACGAGATTACCCGGACTATCTTGGATGACAAAACAGATTGCGTCAGCGCGTCCGAAACGTTGATTTTGCCTGAGAGATGTTCATTTCTTGACAATGGTGTGTCTAGGAGAAAATGCACAAAATGTAGCCTATAATAATAATAATAACAATATTATTATTACTATCATAATATTTAAAACATTCCTCTCTCTGCCTAAAAAGTCTAAAATCCCTAAAGCTCTTGCTCGATCTGTATGCCCCTTCCCATTCATAAAACCGACCATGTTGGCCTAATCATTATTCTCTATTGTGAGCTGGCCTGGATGTGACTCCCTGTTCTTCTCTATCGCACGCAAGCCTCCCCATCATGAGCCCTAGCGCTCTCTTGTCCTGTCGTCAGTCTAGACGATCCCGTCGCCGACCTAATCTGCTCCTTGCTACCACCTCTTCTGCTGCGCTACCGAGCTTTCCCATCTCCTTTCATTCAACTCACCCTAAGTAAGTTTAGGTGAGCTCTTCTTCTCTTTCGTGGCTATAAAAAACCCCATTTGGGGGGAGTTTGAGAGGCCGGTCGAAATTTTCAGAGAAAGGGGGGAGGTGCTGCCAAAATTCCGGGTGATTCTTTCTCCTTGGTTGGTTCTTTCCTAGCTTGCCTAGGGTTTGGTTTTCTCTATTTTATCTCTAACAAAAAAAAAAGCAAGGTGTCTTCCTTCCCCTTCTTCTTTTCTTCAAGCATGTGGACAAAATCCCTATTAATCTTCCTGGGTTTAATCTTTTTGGTAATATATATGAGCTTCATTTTAAGAAAAAAATTGAAAAGTCTATGATGTTAATACTTGTATATAAGGCCTTGAAGATCCCATCTCATGAAATTTCAAGATCTTTGAAAGCATCATTTTAAAGAAAGAAAATCTTAAAAAATTTTTTGTCATTTGCAATGAGTGGATGGTCTTGGTGCCTTGCTTTTTAAAAAAAAACTTGAGAGCTTTTATATGTTTATTTGCAAATATATTGAAGCTTCAATGCTTATTTTTGGAAAAATCCCACAGAGGATTGGAAAATCTTGTAAACATGGTGCAATCTTTTTATTTAGGCTTGCATTACTTACATCCACGCATGAGTTTTTTTGTGCAGCCATTTTAGTGCACTTAAAAAGACAAAAATCCACTTAATCTCTTTTAGTTATGGGACATTTACTTATATGTCATACAATGCTTTTGTATGCACATAATTAGCACATGAAAGTCGTTGTTTGAAGATTAAAATGAGCCCAATTGGTTGCTAGTGGATTGATTGTTTGTAGTTACTGTCTTGAGCATCTATCATGGAAATGACCATCGCATGCTATTTCAATTGAGGTTTTACACATTCTTTTTCTATGAAAATATCTATTCAAGAGGAAGATTTGTATGCATATAAGTGATTCTCATGCGTTTACATATGTAGCATTTCAGTTTGCTCAAGAGACATTTGCATATCTACCACTCAATTTCTCATATATTTACATATCTAACATCTGGAATTGTTCCGATTATTTACTTTGGGGGGCTGTAGCATTTCTTTTAGCAAAAGTTAAATATATACCACCCAATTCTTATATATTTACATTTTTAACACCCAAAATTCAACTTTCACACACATACCACCATACTTTATGTATCAAATGGGGTGTTTCCTCTAGATCAGCGTGCTTCAATACTCCACGATAAATTTCTAAATTGCTAAATGTGTGAATGGGCATTTACATGCATAGCACATGATTCTAATGTACCTACATTGCTGCATTCATGAATTCCTATAATCACACACACACAATGTTCAAGTACTTAAACTGTTCACGAACAGGCACAAATGTAACTCTTTCAAAGTGGGAAACAATTTTTTTTCTTTTTTTTTTTCTATTTTGAATTTTAAAATGTTAGTTATGTAAATAGGTGATAGTTGAGTGGTATGCATATAATCTTCTTTGGGCACAAGTACCAGAGCTTTATTTTCTTGTCTCTAAAGGCCTTTCACTCCATTTATGTAACTGCAACGTAATGATGTGTTAAGAGCTAGTCTTCTATCATGTGCATTACAAGGAGTAAATTCTCTAAAATACTCTCATTTGTGTGGGGATTTTCATTATATACGTGAAGCTTTACTGTTATGTGAGATCCATTATTGCAAGGAGGCTAACTTCTCATTGTGCATGTACATTCCTTTTGGTGATTTACATACTTAGGCCCCTGAAATTTGAGAGATGTGCATCAAGCTTGTTAGCTTCACACTTATTCACATAAGCAGTATTTGATCTTTGGAATCTCTACATAAAGATTGTTTAAAAATGAAACTATCATGGTTTTGTTTTCTTTAGAAACTGCAAATCTTGTGAAATGTATTTTGAAGAATTTGAACTCGCCATGGTTCTTTTTAAAAGAGGATTTGAGGAGTTTAATTATGCATTTGATGCCTATGTGATGAGGTGCGTTGAGATATGTGTCATCTGATATGCTAATTGCACCCCTTTATGAAATTTAGAAAGACTTCAAAAGCTTAGTTGTTTTGAGAATATGAAAGTCTTTGTTGCTTCGTGTTTGAACATCTAAAATGTTTATATTTTTGAAACTTTGAACAAGCGTATTTCTGGGAAATCTTGAAATCACAGTGGTTTTGAGTTATGAAAGCTTTTAGAGCTTAGAGAGTTACTGTTTAAAAATTACATTCCTTTTGTTTGATTCATGAAATTTGGAGGCTTTTAGAATTTAATTTTTGGGAAATATAAAATTTATGTGAATTGGATACATGAAAGTTTGAAGACTCACAAACTATTCTTTGGGAAAAGTTTGTAATTGATTCATGAAGGATTTGGATGTCAAACACAACATTAACGTTTAGAAATTGAATATGTGAATACATAAGTGTTGTAGGCTATGAATATAGTCATCACATTCGTTTGGTCCCCTTGCTATTTAGATTTGTTTGAAATGCAATTCAGAAATGATACCTTTTTTAGGTTGATTCATTTGCAGAATTGGAGAAAATTTTACCCTTTTGGTTTGGTTCGTGGATCTTTGGGCCGCATTTATGGTACTTTTTGTTGATTATTTTAGATGTTTTTAGGGTCGATTCACCTTTTACGTCTATCTCTTTCAGGTGGATTGTTCTCTCTCTTTCACCCCATTTTTCTTCTTTTCTTCCTTGCTCCTTGGTTGGATTTATACACTTATGTACAAAACATAAGTGCACACATATAACCTTTTGCTACATGCAAACAATCAAGCAAGGCTATAAGTGGGATGGTTCATTTTGGGGTAAAGGAAATGATGACGGTGGTAGAGAAGAATAATGTTTCATACTACAACATCGGGCACGGTGAACCGTAGGATGATAATATTATTCAGTGATATAAGACTAGCGGGGCACCCTTGCCCTATTACGTTGTTGGTGGTCCCACGCTCAACAGTGTGATCGACTCGGGGACAATCATATTTCTATAAAATTGATAAGAACATATACGATAAGAGCAGATATTACATTTACAAAAGTACTTTAACTATAAATTTGATATTAATTTCTCTTGTATGATTGAAATCTATATACATGCCAAAATATAAATTTTAAATGTAAATTTGATTGTTCATTTGTCAATCACCAGTACTTGGCTAAAGAGTACCCTCCTAAGTTGGTATAGTAGGACACTCTTCTTGTTGAATGTCCGGCTCTATACATACTGGTGACTTATAGTAGCCTTTGAAGTCCCTCGAGTATATATATATATATATATATATATATATATATATATATATATATATATATATATATATATCTGANGCGCAGTCCCAAAAAGCTGTTGCGGAGAAGCTGATTGTATGTTTGTTATAGCTGTGTGAGAACAACTGTGCTGTTTATAGAAAATGTCCATTCTGCCTCTGTTTGGTGAAGCTGTTTAAAATAGAACTATGTCAGCGGTATATTTGATAATTCAGAAGCAAAAATTCATTTAAAAATATAACAAAAGTACGAGTACATCACTCACTTAGCAATGAGTATCATAAGTGCTAAATAAAAAATAAAAAAAAAACTAACAAAATTACAAACATTTTTATTTACAAAACTAACACCCAAGTGATTTTTTTTAAATGCTAAAGGAGAAAAGAATGTGTTCATCAGAGCTAACAGACTAAGATAATGCACACGGAATATTCACAAAACAAATATTTATTATGCTAATCCTTAACAGTTGGACAAAGGCAAACGGTGTTGATGGGAAAATGATAGTATAATGCCACCAGATTTATTTGATCTGGATTGCTTTAGTAGTTGAATTAAACCGCAGAAGTAGCTTAACAGCCCCCATAGAGTTACTCAAGGTAAAATTATGAGGAAAAGAACAGCAAACAAAGTTAGGGGAAAAACTTGCGAATTTCAAATTACAGATAATTAAAAACTCAATATTAATATATCTTCAAGATCTGAGCAATGGAAAGTCAAAAGGGCTCAATAATCAAAGAAATTGAAAGCAATAAAACTATTATCAGCTGATTTAACAGAAAATGTGCAGTAGCTTGAATCAAAAAAGCAGGCATGGAAGAAGAAGAAGGCGCGGAGCCTCGGCGAGGAAGAAGAAGAAGGTGCGGAGCTCGTTCCTAGTCAAGCAAGAAGAAGGTGCGAAGTTCGTTCCTGGTCGAGGAAGAAGAAGACACGAGATCAAGGGAGAGATGGCAAGATGGCGCACAGGCGGAACGCTAGGTTGCTCTGCTTCTTTGCGCGAAGAGGAGGGGCAAACTGGAATATTGGTGGGGCGAGAGCTGGGGCCGTGGAGTCGATCCCACAGCCGACTTTCTTCCTGCTTTAGCGACTTGCGACAGCAAAGCTGCGAATCAAACGGGAACATATCATGGTTTGGGGTCGCAACGCGCAAAAAAAGCGGCCCCAAACAAAGCCTTAGATTCCGACGGACAACAGCTTCTAACGGGCAACTCCACGACCCAAAATAATGCCGACAGGTGGCCACTTTTGCTTCAACAGGTAATTTTGGATTATCAAAGTGGATGGTTGTTCTAGTGCTCAAAGTATTGATGACATCATTAGCTAGGTGAATTTTAGCTCCACCTATGAACCGAATAGTGAAGGTACTTTTCTATAGATCCATTCTACACAAATGAACAGTAATCAACTCGAGATTATTCACCACACACTTTGATATTGCAAAGAAAAGATAAAACACAAATAACAAAAAAAGGCAAAGTCTGTGAAATAACTATGAATGTTTATGAATATGCTAAAATAAGATTTTTAAAGAACACTGTCATATTATTTTAAAACTATAAATTTCAAGCAACCTTTTTATTATTTTTTTGCAACTATAGTGCATATGTATAATTAGCAAAAGATGGAAAGAGAAACTTTTTCTAGTGGAGAGAGCAAACACTTGTGGGCTCTAAATATTCAAAATAGCTCCCCGGACTAAGCCATTCTTCAACTGCTTAGCTTGGGAGTGGAGTTAACACTTTATTAGCTAATGTTGGCATCAATACAAAGAGCACTGGAGTGACCTTTTACTTCAGCAATCTAGAATTTCCTGAGAAGCCAATGTGGTTGTCATACCAGTTCGTGACAATTGTACTGGATGTCATCTTGAGAGGCCTCATCCTATAACTACACTTCCAAAACATGCCTACCAACTAATGCATAAAACGACCAGCCACTGCATAAAATGACCACAACTACCTTTGTTGAGGCTCAACGCTAGAGAGTCTCTGCATAAGAAATTTGGGTCAATCTTAAGACTCCATCCATAAAAATAATTGTGATAGTGCAAAAGGTTCCTCTAATTTGAATTAATGTGCCTGATTTATCCATTGAACCTTAGCTCCAAGAAGATATAATTCAAAAGCTTCCTAATTTGGAGGATAGTTTTCAAGGAGGCAAAGGAGAAGAGAAAATACAGCTGGAGCAAGCTACAACCCAACCAGTTCAATACCAAAAGTGAGTATTCCTACCAATAAAAAGTTTGAAAATTTAAAATGAGTCAAATTTAATAGCTCTACAAAAGACAAAATATTATTTTCTGGAATCAGCGGCGTCATGCTCTCATTGAAGAAGGGAAACAACCTAAAATTTCATCTTTTTCAGTGCTAAAATTATAAAAATCAGTAAAAAAACTTGTCTAATGAGGGTGAGACTACTTTTTTACCATCCTCAATTCTAACATTTTGAGATTGGACTGCTTAACTATGTTGTACAAACAATTAACATTTACCTTAAGTGAACTGTTGCTACAAGAGAGGAATTATGAAGTTAAATTTAAAATATTTGGTAATATTACCACCAATGTATTTGAAGCAGAATAACACGCACACACTTTGAAGAAACATTTTATTGTGACCAAATTAACTAAATGGAGGTTATTGTTGCTCATAATAAGATTAATTCAACTATTCAAATTAAGATAAATTTTTTTGAGTCAAAAGGTAACTTATGTTAATTTTGTAGAAGGTGATCAAAATTCTTTGTTCTTTCATGCTTACATGTGAGCGTGAAGGCAAGATAACATGATCTGTTCCAATGATTATCACAATAATGTAAGTCCTAGTAATGACACCAAAAACTTGATTCACTCTCTATCAAATAAATAAAGTTTTTAAATTCAGATAGTATTACCCACTATGATTTTTCACACAAGTATACACATTGTTTCAGTAGTATGGGGCTCTACTGAGTCTAGATTTTTGATTCCACCTGGAAGGAGCTAATGAATGCTTTAGACAAAGTTCTAGTCTACTACGCTAAGTTTTTAGTTTGGAATGCAAATTAAAATGGTTTACCTAACAATCACTTCCAAATCACTGCACTTACTCTAAAGCTAAACATAACTATATCAATTGGCTTTGTGTATATCAAGATATAAAAGCTACATTTCTCTTGTGATAGCCTATGTTGATAGTAAGGTCAAATTCTAAGAAGTGCTAACATGGCAAGTGACAAATAGGAGCTTATACTTTGTTTACCCTTTTAGGAGTGCATAAAGATGTTTAGTTTAACTTGGTAAGTGTTTCCGTTTGCCAACCTAGAAACCCACAAGTAATACCCATTATAACCTATCTTCCTATCTATTTGCATTGCACAATGGACTACTTCAACATAGCATATCAAATGATGTGATCTCTCTAGTTGTTTATGTCATAGTTCTTCTGAGTCTTTATGGGTTAAGAAGATATTTTAACAAAGTATATGGCCAGTATAAAAATTAAATGAAGCATAGAAGGAAGGTTTCAGACGCCTTTTCATTGGGAAAAAGATACTTGATTTAATATAATATATTAAATTTTGGAAAGTAATATTTTAATTTCAAAAATACAAGATCGAACTTATCTCATATAAACAATAGTATAAATAAATGAGCACAACATTGCAAATGATGCATCTACCTTGAGAAATAGACACATCGTTTGCTAATGAGGCTCGATTAAACAAACTAAAGAATTTATGACAACCGTTTTAGCCTGCGTAACCAATTTTGTTTACCAACAAATCCCTCTATCTAAAATAAAAGATTAGATAGGGTTTATTTTAGGCTGGGTTCTAAATTTTTCTATAAGGCAAATCCTTATAGTTGATTACATCTTAAATAACCAAGTTCACCTAAGAAAACTCTCGATTTATATCAAAAAGTATATTCTTCATTAATTTCAAAGGGTAGGATTTTTCAAAGATTGGACCGAGTTTCAAATGGAAAAGGCTCAATACTAGAACATTGTTATGGAATCCAAAGAGATTAAACTAGGAGTTGTCACTGATCCTGATGAGAACCTCAATGACTTCCCACACTATCCTATAATTTAGCTTCAACTTTAAAAAGAAAATTATTGAATGTTTTATTATGCCAATTATATTTTTTAGGGCTTACGTTAGTATGACACAATCATACAAATAGCCTCAAAGATAAGAGGACTTATGCATAACGAATGACAACCTTGGAATTCTAAAACGAGTTAGGGCTTAATTTGCACAACATGATTGTCCAAAGACATAGAAATAAAGGATTTATTTTGCACAATGCAAACGAACTCGAAATATTATGGAATGTTGTTTAATTTTAAGAAAGGATTTCTGTTGTAGATCCCCTTAGTGTTGTAGATTGTTGCCCTCGAAGTTAGCTCCAAGCTCCTCATCGAAGTATTATTCCTAAAGTCTAAGGTTCAAAACGTTAGCATGACATGTTTTTTTCAATCAATAAAGGGGGGGGGGGGGTTAAAGTTGATTAGAGTGGCACCTGTTAGGATCCCAAGGTTCACTCATTCCTATACCACTGTTTTCTTTTGAAGTTACTTAGCTTAAACGAGTTGTTAAGGTCATTTAAACTAGGAAGAACTCGTTAGCAATCGTGGGTTACCTCATATGAGGGACTCCCATAAATTCAAAAGGACATGTTATGAAATTGTTGTTTTGTTGTCTTTGAAAAAAATTGTTAACTTTTAAAAAATGTTTTGTAACTTTCAATTTTGGAAAAGGTTTTGCAGGTAAAGAAAGTATAGGTAATAAAATGAAATAAAGTAAAAAAGAAAGGCAATATCAATGCAAAAATATAAATGTGTACCTTTCATCTTCTCGCACTCCCACAAAAATGTTATAACTTATGACATATATATAATTTTGCGGGAAATTTAAATAAATTGTAAGAATAGAAAGCGAAGAAAACTAGTTGAAGTTGTATTTAAGGAGTATTGGGTCATAACTTGGTCGGTCCCTAAGAGCTTTAATGAATGATTTTCTTGAACAAAGAATAATAATTTCAATTGTCCTTCAAAGTATCCAAAGGATTCTAAAATGTTTGGAGCATAACCCTGAATAATTGTTAAAATCCTTCGAAACATTTCGAGTTCATTTGATCTTATTATATTGTTCAATTAATTATTGAAATTTAGTTTTAGTTTCAATGAACTAATACACCTTTTGCTAAGTGAACCTTGATACTTTAATTATTCTTATGGGTGGTGTAACCAAATAGTCACTTATTGTTTTATTATTTAAAAGGTTATGTAAGTGAATACCACAAAGGACTAACCCCGAGTCATTAAGGATTTTATAGTCCAGAAAAAAATTGGCTTGTAGTGTTTTCAAAATGTTTGTGATCAGTTATATTATCTCTTCTAAACTTCATTAAATAAGCATGGATAGCGCCTAGTTCACCACTAAGCCCATTAAAATACAATCTCAGGGTAGGTTTGTAATAATCAAAATGTTAATTTGAATGAGAACAATTCTCATTAATGGATCATGCTATCATCTAATAGAAAAATAGGGTCTTCAAATAAGTAAATTATTATCTCCCTAGCTTTAGCCCACTATTGGGATCATTCAACGGAATTAACCTACGAGTCATAACAATTTATAAAATTACAATGCCACCCTTATCATCGAAGGTTGCAAATTGGTTTCTACATATTAACCCTTTATATATCAAACATACAAGAGTGTTCACTATGATCAAGTATACCCATTTACACTTTTGGTTAATCCTAAATTTTAATTAAGACATCAAAATCCTAAATTACCATTTTGCCCTTAGGGCTCTCCACTTCGTAACTAATCAACTATAACACAAATGACTTTGAAGTTTTTATGGTACCCTATTCATGGGTCAATTAAAATATCAGAGGAGAAAATGTGATTTTTTTAACTCTTGTTTAATTTATATAATTATTTCAATTCAGAAAATAGGATTTTCAATGTCAATTTACTTAGTCAATCAAAGTAAAGTTTTTGTTAATGGGAAAATTATTGGAGGTTCACCTAGGTCAGATGGCCACTTGGACAAAATTAATGATTTTTTAAAATTATACTCTAATTATTATAATTGTTTATTGATTTTAGTTATTAATTAAATAGAAAATATGTTTTAATTTCAAAAATCACTTTTTATATTTTTCCTAAATCTCTCTAAGTCGAGTAAACTTATAGAAACATACTTTTCATTTTTGTTACTCTAACTTTATTTATTATAACTATTTTAATTTAAAATTATAAAAAAAATATTTTTAGCATTAAAGGGGTCTTAAGTGATCACGAAACAATTTGGTACATTTTCATTTTTTTACAATTTTTTATTATCTTTATTTTTTTTAAAGCCAAAAAGTTACTTAAAAATGAACAAATTATTTTAAAATAAATTTAATTTTTTTTTAGTGCCTCAAATCACAAGGAACTCAGAAAACTACTTTTCATAATTTTCTTAGATATAGTTAGTTTATTCTAATTATTTTAATTCAAAAATACCATTTTACTAAGATAATAGATTTTAGTGATCAAATTAATTCAAATGAGTTACAAATTTTTTTCAGTGAGTTAAAGTAATCATTATTTACATTGTGAAATCATTTTTGTTCATTTTTTAACATTATTATATTTATTTAATTCATATAAATTTAAATGACTTAATTAGTAAAAAAATTACGTACAAATATTAAAAAACATTTTATATTTTTCCTAAAGTACTTTTACCACGGGGAACCTACAAAAACAAGTCCCAAATTTTTCTAATTTACATTTTAATTTATATAATTATTTTAAGCAAAAATAGAAAAGTAGGCATGAAAATTAGGGTTTCAATGCTAGAGATGCTCTCTGATATTGGAAAAGTTAAAAAACATCCCTGTTAATATGAGGAATCAATCACTAAAGTTTCAAGCTATGGTGATTAACATTTACTCAATTAGAATTAAACTAGTCTAAGGAGTATTTATTTAATTAAAAATTTGAGACGTATTAAATAAGTTAATTTTTATTCCACATTATTCTCCTCTATTTACGGAGCAAGTGGGTATTTTTATTTTAGTTTTAAGATTTTTCTGCACCAATTTATGCATTTTCTATGGTTCTAATTTAAATAAATAAAAATAAATAAATTAATTTTCTACTTAAAGCGTTACCTGTCGCTCTGCTAATGACATCATCCATGTAGTTGTAGACTCAAGCCGCGCTTTATGTTCCATTCTCTCATCCGACGCAATCCAACGACGCTCCGTCTCATTCCCCAACTGGCCTAGCCTGAGAACCGTCCACCTTTTGGGCTTAAGAGCACTCTCTAACACTCAACCAAATCACATGGGGTTTGTTCCTACACATTTATCTTGTCAAGATGAACCTATCTATACGGTTGATCAAACATGAAATTAAATTTTTCGTTCACAAAGGCCCAAATCGAGATTGATTTTGGGGCAAAAGAGCTATACCTTTCTCCAAAAGTTTTGACCTCAATTAGATGCTTGTAGAAGCTTTGGTGGAGTCTGCCAAAAATGTTAGATGTGTCACTTTAGTCTCTTGAATGGTCTGAGTATAAGCTTCTCCTACAGGTGGTGCGACCTCGATCTGGAGGTAGGTTAGGGTGCTCTAGAGATTGTGCTTTCGAAGGCGATCTTCTTAGTTTGGCATGGGGATGGTGAGGAGCAAAATAATTTAAAATTTGGTGGAGTTTTAGTAGATGGCCTTAAAATCCCTGGTTTTGGACTCTTAAAGTGAGCTTAAACATCGAGGGAGGTGGCTAGAGAATGGCTGGACTAAGATTAGAAAGGCTCTAAGAATCTCTGGAAGCAATTTGGTAGAGTATTCCAAAGGTTTGGTGCACTCTTTTCATTTGGCTGTGAAGGGGTGGTGTCTAAATTGAGGGGGAAAGAGTGGCCACCAAGGCAGACCAGTGGGTGCAATCAGCTACTTATGTGGAGGGAAGAAAGTTGCAAGTGGCCAATCATGTTGAAATAGCTTGGATGGGTCAAATTGAGTTCATATGGTGGAGATGATTCTCTTAGGTTGAGGAATTTTTATGACTACGCTAGCTGGCTAAGCTAGGGCTGGTGGTTAGCTGAGATAGGGGAGCCAGAGGAACACTTAATAGAGATTAGTTGGGTGGTGTGATGACCAATGGAAAAGGTAAATTTGAGTTTATCCATTTTTAGTAGGAAATCACTTAATTCAAGGTACACTTGGTCTATGGCTCAACTAGGTTAGGCTAGGTGGATCTAGCTTGGTTCCTAGGGCTCCAATGTTGGTTGCGGTGCTCATGGTTTGGTCAATTAGAATGGTTTTTGTCAAATTTGGGGTATGGGTTCAAAATTGGGTGGACTTGGGTCTAGGTTCGGTTTGGGTCAAGATTTGGGTCAAGTGATTGGTCAAATTGACTTGGATAATTGTCATGAGGAGTTATAAAAAAAATTGGGTGATTTTGAAACTATTTGTGAAGTTCAATTTAGTGGAAATTGACTCATGGTGAATTTTAGGGCATTTGGGCTAGAATTGTGTTTAGTTTGGGCTAGAGCTTAGATTTGGTTCTATTAATGGTTCAAATTGTTTCAAGGGATTGTGATGAAGAGTTTTGGAAGTTGATTGGGTTGAAATTATGGAGTTATATGGTTCAATTTCAGAGCATTTAGATTTTAGGGCAAAATAGGTGGGAAGTAAGTGAGGTTTTGAGTTTAGGTTAAGGCCAATTGAGGGCTCAAATTTATCAAAGGGAGTATTATGAGGAGTTTTGAACTCAAACATAGGGAAATTGGTTTTGTTATGGGGTTCAATTTTAGAGAATTTGAACATATGGTCAAAATTGGTAGTTTTATGTGGGCTTCAAATTTAGCTTTTAAATTAATGGGCTTCAATTTGGTTTCAATTTGGATTTTTAATGATAAATTTTGATTTGGAATTGAAATTGAGGAAGATTGAAGTCAATTTGATGAATATTGGGGGTGATTTGGGGTAATTGGACAATAAGGGTGAAATTGAGATTTTCGTTAAACTTGATTAAATTGGTCAAATTGGACTTCATTAGATGTCAAGATTGGATTTGGAAGTGTTTGAAATGATTTTACATATTTTCTTGGGAAAATTTGGGCCACCAAACACAGTTTGGTAATTTTGGCAAAGTTAAACTTATTTAAAAATTTTTTGAAATTTTGGAATGTTCTAGGCAATTTGGGTTAAAGAGTTTGAGAAAATTTTTGGACAAAATTGGGTAATTTGGGAAAATTTTGGGTTTAAGGGGTAATTTGGTAATTTTGAAAAAGTTTAGGGGAAAAAGCCTAAATTTGGTATTTAGGTAGAAGCGATCAGTTGATGATGTTGATCATAAAATTATCCTTTTTGAGCCATGACGCAAGGGAACTCCCATTTTGGATCCCCCATGTGCTAGTCTTAGCCTAACCCTAGCCTAGGGCTAAGGGTTTAGGAAACCATCCACATGAGTTTCCAAATAAGTGAGGGATCAAGCTAAGCATGTTTGGTTAAGGGTCTAGGTTGTGTGTGCAGATAAAGCATATCAAGTGTGTGTGTGCAGGACTGACCAAGACCACACCACGCGAGGCAAACCCTAAAGCCAAACAGTCTTATGAGGACTCATCTTGAGCTCCCCAATATTGACTTCACCTACTAAGTGCTAGAGGATAGAAATATCATGTGGAACTTCAAGATGAGCAAAGAAGAGTTTTAGAATTTCTAATGGTGATGGTTCCTTTACTAGTATTCTAGGAATAGTCAACAAGGAAGTCTCGTGGCTAGATCCTAGGCTTTTAAGGAAGAGAATAAACCTTAACCAAAAGTAAGGTCAGCAAATGGACTCCCAATAGGTATGGTGTGTTAGGCAAACACACTGCACATATTTGCATTAGTCGAAGTGATTGACAAACCAACACAACTACCAAAGACAACATGCTCAAAGCAGAGAAGAGAGGACATTAAATTGGCTTCTGCTGAGGAGTAGATAGGGACACTCATTGGGGCTCGAGAGGCATGTTTCTAGAAATAATCATCTAGGATACCTACAATAACGATGAAGGATCAATTCGATTTTAAGCAAAAGATTTTAATTTTACTTAAAATTAACTCAATTTCAACTATAAGAAAACTTTACAAATTAAAGATGAATGCAAAACCAGGTCTAGATTGAAAGCACAGGGAAACACATCCAGCTCAAAAAGACCAATCCAGTAAAAGAGGTGCCACATTGGGAAGGAAAGCTCGAGGGCTCACATCCAAACCATGAGGTAGCGAAGGGAAGAGGACGTAGGCCTGTGTAAAGGAGAATTCAATTTTGTTTTAGTGATAAGGAAAGCTTTGGGACTCACATCCAACTCAAGAGGTAAATGATGGTGTCACATTAAGAAGGAAAGCTCGGGTACTCACATCCATCCTAAGAGATGATGAACCACATTAGGAAGGAAAGATATGAGACTCACATCAAACCCAGGAGGTAGTGTAAGGGAATAGGATGGAGGCCTATCTTGAGGAGTTTTTAAGTTTGTTACACTTAGAAGGAAAGCTTAAGGACTCAAATCTAACTCAAGATCTAAGGAATAATGTAACATTAGGAATGAAAGCTCAAGTACTCACATCCATCTTAAGAGGTGACATGCCACTTTGGGAAGGAAAGCTTTGGGACTCACATCTAACCAAAGAAATAGCAAAAGAGAATACAATGGAGGCCTATCCCAAAGAGATTTCAAATTTCTTTAATTGAGAAGGAAATCTCCTGGACTCACATCTAACTTAAGAGGTAACAAAAGGTGTTACATTAGAAAGGAAAGCTCAGGGACTCAAATCCATCTTAAGAGGTGATGACCACATTAAGAAAAATTTCTCTTGGAATCACATCCAACTTAAGAGGTAGCAAAAGGGAATAGAAAAAAGACCCATCCTAAGAAGATTATAAATTTGTTACATTGAGAAGAAAAGCCTTGGGACTCACATCAAACTCAAGAGGTAACAAAAGATGCCACATTATGAATGAAAGCTTGGGGACTCACATCCATCCTAAAAAGTGATGAGCCACAATGGCAAGAAAGGCTCCAGGACTCACATACAACCCAAGAGGTAGTGAAAGGGAATAGAATGAAGGCCTACGCCAAGTAGATTTCAAATTTACTTCATTGAGAAAGAAAGTTGTAATACTGACATCCATCTGAAGAGGTAAAGAAGGGTGTCACATTAGTAAGGAAAGCTCAGGGGCTCACATCCATCCTAAGAGGTTATAGGAGGGAAGTAGGATGAGGGCTTATGATCTCGAGTGTAAAGGTGGCAGTAGGATGGAGGCCTAAGATCCTGAGGGAGTAGAATAGAGGTCTACGATCTCGAGTGTACAGGTAGGAGTTAGAAGGGGGCCTACGATCCCGAGGGTGGGAGTAGGACAGAGGCTTATAGCCCCAAGGAAGAAGAATGGAGGTCTATGATCTCGAGTGTATAGGTGGGAGTAAGATAGAGGCCTATGGTCCCGAGGGAGTAGAATAGAGTTTGACAATCCCAAGCGCTAAAGTGGGAGTAGGACGAAGACCTACGGTCATGAAGGAGTCGAACGGAGGTTTACGATCCTTAGTGTAAAGGTGGGAGTAGGATGGCGGCCTACAATCCTGAGGGAGTAGAATGCAAGTATGCTATCCTGAGTGTAAATGTTGGAGAAGGATGAAGGCCTATAGTCTTGAGGGAGTAGAATGGAGTTCTATGATCCCAAGTGTAAGAGTTAGAGTAGGATAGAGGCCTATGGCCCCGAGTGAGTAGAATGAAGGTCTACACTCTCGAGTGCTAATATGGAATTAGGACGGAGACCTACATTCCCGAGGGAGTAGAATGGAAGTCTAAAATCTTGAGTTTAAAGGTGGGAGTAGGATGGAGTCCTACGGACCCAAGGGATTAGAACAGAGGTATACGATCCTAACTATAAAGTTGGAGTCGGACGGAGGCTGATACACAAAAATAATATGTTGTTTTAGGTACACATTTTATGCTTTTTTTGTAATATTCCACTGTAATGAAGATTATTTTCAAAATTTGTTGCAATTATATAAATTTTAGGCATTTGGAAAAAAAGTAGCAAAATAAAGAATTTTGGGAATACTGGCGCCATATGCGCCCGATTAGCACCAGAAGCACCGTTTTATAGAGAGCTGATGCCTGATCTGCCAGATTGGCTTTCAATGCACCATTTGTTAGAGATCTGGTGCCCAAAGCTTCAAATTTGGCACTTGAAGTACCAAAACACAGAACATCATTGTCATAAGCAAGTTGGCACCATATGCGCCAGAACCAATGCCAAAGATGACATTTTATGGATTATGGTGGTTTGGGATGAATTTTTCACGAATTTCAAAAGGGACACTTGTTCTAAACACCCCTTGAAGTGATTCAATGCATCTAGAATTATTATAAAGTTCTTTAATGAAAGAATATGTCTCTTGGCTGAATGGACGTGTTCTTTGATTTCAAAAGAGTTGACTTTTGGATGGAATTTTGGGAGAATTTTGAATTCTTTTTGGAGGGAGGTAGCATTTAATAAAAGAGAGGTTTTGGAGAGTGAAAGAGTGCGGCGTGTATGGGGTGAAAAAAAGAGTTTGAGAGAGAGAGAGAGAGAGAGATAAATTAAAGGGCTTGGAGATTTTCTTCAAGGATTGTAAGAGAAGAGAGAAGTTTCTTCTTCATTACACTTCTAAGAAAGAATTGAGAGTACTTGTAAGGTGAGAAAGGCTTGAAGAGAAATTATAGGGATTTTCTTGAGAAGGAGTGTGAGATAATTTGTGTCTTTTTCTATTTTGTATTGTAAACTTATTTTTATATATGAAATTCATATTTTGTTGTATCTTTCCCATGAATTCTGAGTATTCTTCTTCATCCTTCTCTTTACTTTAAAATATTTTCTGCAAAGAATTGATTTTATTTTATATAGATTTTAAAGAAAATAATTTGAGATGATTAGAACTCCAATCCTTGTTTACGTTTCAATCCGGCTAATTGTTAAAATGTGTTGAGAAACTTATGTTTCGAAAGGTCTATGATTTCTACAACATGGGAGAATCACATTTGATTTCATGGGAGAGGATTTCAACCATGGAGTTGAGTGCAAATAAACAAAGAAATATACTTTGTTGGATGCAAAATTGGACATTTTAAGGTGATATTAAAATCCCGAGTTTGGTCCTTTGAGTGGAAACTAATTAGAAATTGTTAGCCCTTATGCGAGGGAGTATTTGGAGCTCTAGAGTGGCAGCCAGTATCCTCCCAGCCTAACCACAGAATTAGGGAACAAACTCTAGATTAGTCATTGTTCTTTATGTATAATATATATATATATATATATATATATATATATATNAAGCTTTTTTAAATTTGAACTCTTCGTCACAATTTTTTTTTAGTTTTTGTAATTTTACTTTTGAAAGTTTAGAAATTAATTTAATTAACATTGTCTTTTACTGCATTTTATTTAGCATTCACCATATTACTTTATATTCAAATTTAACACTTGACTTTTTTAGTTTAATATTGTATTTTAATTTATAATCTTAAGAATTTACTCATAAGCATTTTTAATTTCCATATGGGATCGATATCTAAGACTCTATTAGAACCCTTTATTACTTGAGCGATATGTATACTTGCATTACTTTTAGGCTATTTAACTTTGAAATATTTTTAAAAGGTAAAAATATTTTCATTAAAGTTATTTTCAGTGGGATTTTTTTGCGTTTTTTACTATTGTATCTGTCGAGTGTTTTTTGTAATATTGAAAAATATTTGTAAAATTAACACACTAAATCTATCCACATCCAGTTTTTGGTGTCGTTGTCGGGCAAGTAATAGAAATTAGTAGTAAGTTATTTAATAATTTAAATTATTTTTATTTTAAACTAAAAAAAACAGAGAGTGTTTGTAGTTTAGTTTGAATATTTTTATATTTTAGTGTGTTTTCTTATTTTAATAATATATTGTGTTTGTTTATGCATAATATAGGATATGAAGATTTAGTGTCTTACAATTTTGAGTTAGAAAAAACAATTTAAAAAATTCGAAAATAATAAAAATAGATAAATCATATTAGAAAAATGGCTTGCAGTTTGAGTAATGCTAGAAATGAAAAGGAACATCATCAGTGACCTTTAAGAAATTATGCTAATCTTACAACAGATGAAATTCATTTGAGTATGCAAAACCCTGTTGTTGCTGGCAATTCACTTGAGCTCAAACCTGATATTATCCAAATTGTACAAAAAGATCAGTTTGGGGGAACACTAACTGAAGATCCTAATTTATATCTTGCAAGTTTTCTAGAATTGTCTGCTACATTTAAATATGATGAAGTGTCGAATGATGCTATCAAACTTAAACATTTTCCTTTTTTATCATGGGACGAAGCTAAGATATGGCTAAACTCATTAGCACGTGTATCTATTAAAACTTGGGGAGATTTATCACAAAAATTTTTATCTAAATATTTCCACCTTCAAAAACTATCAAGTTTAGAAATCATATCACATCTTTTTGTTAGTTTGAAGGGGAATCAATTTATGAAGTCTGGGAAATTTTTAAAGATCTCCTTAGAAAGTGTCCACGTCATGTATTTGCTAGATTGGTTAATAATTTAAACATTTTATAATGGATTAGTTGGATCTCTTAGATTGATAGTTGACGCTACTGTTGGTGGATCATTAATGACAAAACCATTTAATGAAGACGATTCTTTAATTGAAGAGATGACTACTAATAATTTTCAGTGGCCCTCTAAAAGGGTATATTTAAAAAGAGCAGTCATTATTCATGATTCTGATGCAATATCAATGTTAGCTGCATAAATAGAATTGTGTGCTACTTTTAAATATGATGGAGCGTCGAATGATGCCTTCATACTTAGACTTTTTCCTTTTTAACTAAGGGATAAAGATAGGATGTGGTTAAATTCATTAGCTATTGGATCTATCAAAACTTCAAGAGACTTACGAGAAAAAGTTTTACCTAAATATTTCCCACCTTAAAAAATTGCTAAGCCTAGAAATGATATTAAATCTCTTTTTCAGTTTGAAGGAGAATCAACTTATGAAGCCTGAGAAAGATTTAAAGATCTCCCTTGGAAGTGTCCACATCATGCGTTTCAAGATTGGATAATAATCTAAACCTTTTATAATGGATTGGTTAGATCTCTTATATCGATAATTGACACTATTGCTGGTGAATCATTGATGTGAAAACCATTCAATGAAGCATATTCTTTAATTGAAGAGATGACTACAAATAATTTTGAATGGCCCCCTGAAAAGGGTAAATCTAAAAAGAGTAGCTAGTTTTCATGATTCGAAAGCAATATCTATATTAGCCACCCAAATAGATGCTATATCAAAAAAGATAGATCAATACAAATGAAAATCATTATAGATTCTTATTTTTTTTGTTAGATTGTCCTATTAAACGAATGGAAATTACTGTAGAAAGACCACCACTTTTATTTCCTTGAAGGCTAATGCAGGAAAATAAAGATGACTAATTTCCAAAATTTTTGGAGATATTGAGGAAATTAACAATAAACATTCCATTTGTTGAAGCTTTGGAACACCTTCATCTATGTGAGACGAACACATACATGCTGCTAGATACGCCTCGATTGGGCTAGTTTGAGAAGATCACCTTGCGTCCACAAACCTCCTTTAAGTGCTAGTTTGCCTTTTGATTAGGCATAGGAATGGTCTTGATGAAATAGTTGATTGGGTGTGGTCTTGAGCTAGGTTATAGGGCTCGGGATGATGAGTCTTTGATTGGAGAAGTGGTTTTAGGTGGTCAATTTGGAGTTTTGATGAGGTTAATTCTGAGGATAAGAAATATGTTAGATTTGAGCTTCAAAATAGTGTTTTATGGTGGTAGACAATGGCTTAGAATGTTGGGATTATTCTTAGGAGACATGTGATAAGCTTTGGAAGCAATGAGCAGAGTTACCCCTAGTTTTTATGCATTCTTCTTTTTCTAGCCATGAGCTGGGGTGACTTTATAAGCATGACCCTGATGTCTAAGTGGGAAATTTATGGTCGAAAGTGGTGATTAGGTGAAGAGAAGAAGAAGGCAACAATCTAGTTGGAGTGAGCCACCTTGAATGGGTTAAAGTTTGACTATCAACCATGAGTGGACTCTGAACTTTGATGTTTTTCGGCAACTAAGGTGGTCGGCTAGGTAAAGGGTGGTGGCTAAGTAGCTTAGAGAGGCCAGGGATGTAAGAAGTTGAAATCAATTGTGTTGTGCCAAGTTGTTATGGGTGGATCAAAGTGGAATAGGATTTGGGCTACTTTTAGGTTTGAATTTGGTTTAGACCTTGGAAATGACTTAGTTCATCTACCTATGGTGGCTGGTTCTGTCTTCTTGGTTCTTAGCTTTAGTCTAAAAACTCATATCTATGGATCTTGGGTTTGAATTAAGGCTTATCATGAAGCTTGGAATGGTGAAGCAAATTTTGGGTGCTTAAAAGCATGTCCTCATTTTGCCACTCAAAGTATAATGGACATTCCTATAGCTCATAAGGCTTACATGTGTCTTAGTGGAGTCTTCATATCTCACCTATGGCTTGGAAATTTTCATGAGAAAGGTATTTGAGAAATGGAGCATTTTTTGAGGTATTGTCATGAGGCTTAATTTGGTAGGATTAAATCATTCTAAGCATGGTGTTTGTTTTTATTTGATTAAGGTGACAATGAGGAAATTTGTCATGAGAAAAAGGGCTTTAGATTTTAATGAAAAAAATGAGAAGTGGGCTTCATTTTGTGTGCGTGTGCTGTGTAATTAAATTAGGGCTTTTATTTAATGGTGAAGATTGTGAAAATTCATCATGATGGATTTCATGGAATTTTGAATTTATCATGATGAAATTTAGAACTTGAATTTGGTGAATTTGGTTTGGTCCATGGAACCACTTTTGTGGAAATTATCTTAGGGTTTGAGTTGGATTGATTTTGGATTTGAATTCAAATTTGGGCTTAGAATTTAGTGCAATTATGTTTGATTATGCGCTTTAGTACATTTGAAGAGGATTTAGGGAATTTTGGTGGAAGTTTGGACAATTTGGGAATTTTGGGGGAAATTGGGTGTTTTTGGTATTTTGGTGATTTTGAGGTTAATTTGGACAAATTGTGTGGCTAGTATTGGTTTTGCAAGAATTTTGACCAAATTTAGGTATTTTGGTAATTTTGGGTGCTTTACGCAATCTTGTCAATTTTGGGGCAATTGGGTAATTTATGGGTGGTTTTGGTCATTTTTTAGGGGTTTGGACAATTTTAGGTGAATTTGGGAAAATGGATGGTTTTGGATGCACGTGAGAATTTATGGTGAGTTCAAGTGTGTGTGCAAGACCAAGCCACCAAGGGTTACCCTAGGGCTGACAATCTTATACTCACTTTTTTAAACTTCCTCATGTTTTTCTCAACCTTCTAAGTGCTAGAGGTGTGAATCATCAAGAAAAGTAAGGAAGTGGCTCAAATTGCTAATAGGGAGTGTCTCATCACTGGTCTATTACGATAGTCAACAGGGAAGTCCTATGGCTAGATCATAGGCTGCTAATGAAGAGAATTAGACCTCACAAAAAATGGGGTCAACAGATCAACCCCCATATGTTGTAGTGTGCTAAACAAACACACAGATCGTATTGGTGTTGTTTGAGATGATCAACCTAACTTGATTTATGATTGAATTTGATATTTGAAGACTTCAGAATTCTGGTTGGTGATTTAGTAGTTGTTATTTTAATTTGTAGCTATGAATTCAAGACATTATGCTTGAAAGTAGCCATCATGTTTTTTTTGTCTTTATGAAGGGGTGTTTTATGAATTTTATAATGAAAACCATTGAGATTCCTTATTTGGGATCCAATAGTCATGGTGAAATTTTTTGATTTTTTAGAACTTTGTGGGAATTTGTGATTGTGGGAATTTTGTGTGAATTAGAACCCTTGCACCAACACCGAAATGTTGTATGTGTAGGAATCAGTCGACGGGGAAAAGTGTGTGTGTGTGTGTCTTTAAATTTAAAATAATATACATATAAATTTAAATTTTAGAAAATAGTGTTTTAATTTTTTTCTAAAAAAGTAATATTTTAATTTTTAAAAATACTAGACCGAAGCGATCCAATATAGAGAATAATTTAGATGAACGATCACAACATTGCAAGAAATATATCTATCTCAAAGAATAGATACAGTACTTGGTGGTGGTTCTTGATTAACTAAACTAAAGATTTTATGACAATCATTTGGTCTATTCTCCATTTTTTATGTGCCGACAATTTTCCCTGTCTAATATAGAAGATTAGGTAGGGTCCATATTAAACTAGTTTCTTAAAATTTTTTATACGCGTAAATCTTTATTGTTAATTACATCTTAAACGACCAAAGTCACATAAGATTAAACTCAATTTAGATCATAAATTATGCCTTCAAGAATTTCAAAAGGTAGGTCTTTTCAAAGATCGAACAAAGACATGTCAAATGGGAAAGGCTCGAATTTGGAACATTTTATTTTGGAAGCCAAAGGAAGAAAGACTAGTGGATATTAAGGATCCTGAGGAGAACCTCAGTGAATTCCAGAGCTATCCTATAGTTTCGCTTTAAATTCAGTGAAAACATATTAAATTTTTCATTCTGCCAATTATTATTATTATATAGGGATTAAATTTGTGTGAGACGATCGCACAAATAGACTAGGAGATATAAGGATTTAGGCATGACAAATGAAAACCTTTGAATCCTAACAAGACTTAGGGCTTAAATTACACAGCATGATTGTGCAAAGGCCTAAAGATGAGTTGAGATTTATGTCGCACTAGGCAGACAACCACGAAATTTTATTTATTAAAAAAACAACTTGGTTATGGAAAAGTAAATCTACAACTAAGCTTGTGTAAGAGTTTTAAAGCAAGAGTAAAACACAATAAATAAAATGACAAAAAAATTAAATAAAACTGTAAAGGCGTACCTATCATCTTCTCGCTACTCTCGTTGAAAGATTAGCTTTTGCAACAATTACGATTTTGCAGAAATTTAAGTAAAATTGCATGAAAGGAAACTAAGAAAGAAAGTTTAAACTACCCCTAATAAGTTTTATGTCGCAACCTGATGGTTTCCTTGAATTTTAAATGGATGATTTTCTTGAGTTAAGTTTAATAGGTTTATTCATCCTTCAAAATATCCAAAAGATAGTAAAGGTGTATGGAGCATGACAACAAACAACCTTTAATCTTTTGAAACATTCTGAGTTTATTCAAACTTATTACATTGCTCAAATAACCATTCAAAGTTAAATTTAGGGTTTGATCGATGAAAATACTCTATGCTCAATGAACTTGATGTTTAAATCATCTCATGAGAGGAGTACTTAAATAGTCATTTAATGTTTCATTTAAAAGTTATATAAATGGTTACACTTGAGGGTAAGGTTAAAATATTAAGAATCTTATGCCCACAATTGAGGTTGGGCTTGTAATGTTTGCAAAATGTTTATAATTAGTTAAATTTCCTAAACCTCATTAAGAAAATTTAGATTAAGCCTAGTTCACTATTAAGCCCTTAATACTTTTCTGTAGATAAATTCAGAATTTTCACGGATAATAAATTATATGGTTTTTTCAATCTTTATCAATGATTATAATATCACTCCAACTTTGACTAGAGGTTTTAAATTAGTGAATTATCATTCTCAAGCATCTGCTCAAGTTTTATTCTTTTCTTCTTACATGAAACTTTAAGATTCTTAATACTTCAAAAATACAAATTCCTTTAAATACAATGGAAAAATATAGTCTTATTCTTTCATACAAAATATCTTAATCTTTAAAATTAACCTTTATTATTAAAAAATTTTACTTAAGTTTACTATTTTTTTTAGAAACACAAATATAGTTATCTAAAGTCACCCTTTAATACCAAAGGTCATGTTAAACTATAAAATTTGAAAATATAGCTAATTAAGAACAAATAAAATTAAGTTTCTTTCCTTAAAAAGGACTTTTTCTTCCCCCCCAAAATTAAAATTTTAAAATATTTAGCATGAAAAACTTAAAAATAAAGGGTGAAAGAAAACATTTAATACATAAAGAAAAGACTTACATGTTGAAGATTTGATATTGAAACTTAACTCTGAAATATTGCAGGTGCTAATATGAAAAGCTACAAGACTTAAAACATTAAATAACACATAATACATATTAAATTTTTTAGAGAAAGAGTTAACTACAAATACATTCAACAAAGTACTAAAAACTAACAATAGTACTAAAATAAATTCCAATGCAAAAATAGTTTTACAACCTACTGTTTACAATACAACATAACATCTAAAATAAAGCAAAGTATCACACTCTAAAAACAAACAATAACAACAATAAAGTACAACCAACTGTAAACTAAACAAAAGATCAAACTATGACTAAGTAAACATCAACAGACATAATCTTCTTCTTCTTCTTCTACATCAAAAGTTTGTTGCTGATACAGGGTAAAGATAGGGTGACTAGGAAACTGAACTGAGTGGTCGCCCCTCATGTATATAACCATCGCATCATTATAAATAGAATCATATTCAAACTTCTGTTTTGTTAAATTTTTATTATGTGCATTTGTAGCCTCTATATTTTCCAACCCGCTTTCCATCCTTAAGATATCTCCATGTTGGATCATCTTCTACTCTATAAGTCCCTGGAGAGTAGGGGTACTATAATTAGAAGGAATATCCCTACTCCTACTTTAAGATCTCAATCTACTATGAGATTCATAAGTCTTACTATTTGCAGGCCCAATAGGTTTTAGAGGTTCAATCCTCTCCTCATCCATTCCAAAATCAACTCCTGCCTGCTCACAAAATGTGAAAATCATGGCAAGGTGTGCTAATCCACCTTTCATCTCACCCAAAGCAATAAGTTGAGTGTTTCTATAAAAAAATAGAGCCTACTTCTATCCTGCTCATCTATTGAATACATAAGTTCAGAATGGTTCTATCTCTAGTAAGTTCACTATGGTGGTACATAGGTATCATTCTAGTCGATAAAAAATAATGACAGGCCTTGGAGACTACATTTAACATAGAAAGAGGGAGTTTTACCTTAACATTAACTTGCAAGCACCTTTTCCATTAGTAAGAAATGAAATAAATTTTTCTAGGGTCTTGTTTGTAGCAGAGAATGCTTTACACTGATAGCTATATACATCCTCTAACTGATAAAATTCATTTATTCTCCTTGGGTTGAATTCAACCATTTTTCCAAGAACATAGACGTGAACATCAGAAGTTTCTCTAAAATTGGCATAGAACTCTATGACTACACCAATAATAGCCTCGACAGTAAAGTAACCAAAATTCTCCCACTTTTAAGCTACAATCAATCTCTCGACTTCACCACCCAGATTTTTGAAAGCTCGATCATGAATTACTTTCTCTGTTTTAAGTAAACTATTGAAACAAATGCTAGCTTTGTAATTGACAAATTTTTTTTTTATTAAAATCCACTTTCCTCTTCCCTTTGCTCATTCTTGGTGCCATGGTAATCTAAGAAAGTTGATAAAATCCAAATAAATTCCCAAAATTTTAAAATTCGCAATGAGGAATGTTCTAAACTTGAATCTACTTAGTAAGAGTTCTTCACGAAAGGATCTTTTTTCAAAATCTTCCCAAAAATTTCAAAATTTTGGATCTCGGCAATGTAAGAGAAATCCTTGGTGAAAAATAAAAAATTTTGAGTTCAAAGTGTAGCTCTTACCAAGAGAAGATGAAATATGAACTTCTTTAGCCTTCAAATCGCTTTAATTACAACCACTAATAAGCTTAGGTGCACAAACCGGAGGTTGAAGGTTTTTGAAAGGGTAAAAATGGCATTTTTACTGTGCAAATCGTAAAATTTAAAGGATTTGGGCACTTTTGGGTCGAGGGAACCGTCGACACTAATACCTAAAATTGAAATTTTTTTTATTTTTGAAATTTCAATTTTCTTTCAAATCACTCCAAAGTCTAATTAGTCTTTTCAAACACTATTATTCATCCAAAAGTAATTCACAAACAAGAATTTTTTCAAACAACACCAAACTAACTTTTATATATGAAAATCCAAAATTTTACGAACACACATCTTTAATCACACTCACACAAACATAAAGCAAACCAACTATAATTTAGCATTAAAATCAAGACATAACCTTAGAATGCTAAAAACTAAACTAAACATACAATTAAAGTTTTATGAGTTTGAAATAAAGTAAATCTAACATAATCACATTAAAAAGATAATTAATTTAAAACAGTAGGATTTCTCTTCTTCAACTTCTTCAATTATTCCTCTTCATCTTCAATACTTTCTCCTCCTCTAATATATCCCATAAATGGGTAATTATTGTACAAGTTGTAGAAGGCTCAGTACTGTAATTGATGAGTTGAATTTTCATTGATCCATTCTTTTTTATTGAACATCTGCACCAAACCCGCTTCAGTTGTTCCAGTATGATCAAGGTTTTCTTTCATCCTCCAATCAAAGTGATAAAAAAGGTAATTAAGATTTCATATTACATTGATGATACTCAGAAGTTCTCTTTTAATTTTATTCTCCAAAGTTATTGAAATTCCAACTATATAGAGCATTAATGATGTTGAAGCATGAGATTATTGATCCAATATAATATCCAATGCTTCATTTCCATTCCCACTATAGTTTTCATCAATAGGAGTCATTGGTTCCCATGGTAATAATACTTTCTCCTTACTTTCATATGGACTTGAGATTGATTGCAAAGTAAGAAGATTGTAGAAGGATGCCCTAGTCAATATATAGGCCCATTCATAGTAATATACGTAATAGATTTGAAAATAATTGATCCCACATCAATGGGTTTTCCCATTTTAATGAAATAGTTTAAAATTGCACTTTCTTTTGTAACTCTACTAATTTCATTGTAGGGAGTAGTTTTACAGAGATGTAGAAATGTCATTATTTAGATATCAGATTAAGTAGTTAGGTGGAAAAACTAACGTACCCCTCATCTCTGATTTCCCACTTATCATTTTCATCTATGAGAAATTGGTATAAATCAAGCATCATATCTTTTGTAGGGATAAAACTTGTATAATGACGGATTGTCAAATTTTCTATCATATACAAACCATTAATTCGAGGCGGAGTAAATGGTACACCCTTACCTCAAACAAAGACAACACCTTTGGTAATTCCATGTAAGTTAGCATAGAATTCCTTTAACACTGGAACAACAACTGCAGTGGTAGTGTAACATAAAACTTCCCAACGTCTCTGTACTATGATTTTCTCATTCTGTGAGCTTGGATTACTCAATGCATGATTGATAAAGCCTCTCTCCCTAATAAGTCTCTTATTAATGTTGACATTGTTATATAATCTCTGCGCGTCAAAACTAATAAACTTTCTTCTAATAAAAACTCCATACCTTGAGTATTTATGGAATTGGAAGCAATGGATTTCAAAATTTGTAAGTTTTTGGTCGTTAAAAGTGGTTTTCATGGTAGTTATTTCAGAGTGCAATCCCGCTACAGTCTGCCAATTTCATCCTGAGCCATAGGAATTGCTTTAGGAGCTATCGGCACTCCCGATGGCACTGTTGGCGCCTTAGCTTCTGTAAAAGGGTGTCATTGGCGCCAAAGGCCAATATTGTGTTGCTCTCTTTTGTTTCAATTCAATTCCAAATTTGCTTCCAATACTATCATTTGTCTTGATTTATGATATATAAAAATGTGTAGGATTTTAAGATATTGCTTTTTCCTAATATATATAGAACACTTATTAAACAAAATAGTAAGATATTTAAATATATATACATAGGTTGCTTCCCACAAAACATTTGGTTTAACGTCACCAGCCTGACGTACCGCTTTTTATTCAGGATGAGTCAACCTCTAATTTTCTGTAAATTGTGGCATGTGCCCTCCATAATAATGTTTCAATTGATGCCCATTAACTTTAAACATCTTTCCAATTTTAGGATCTTTAGTAACTACAATTCCACAATGATAAACTTTAATCATATTGAATGGTCTTAACCATCTAGATTTCAGTTTTCTTAGAAATAATGTCAATCTAGTATTATATAATAGAATTTCTTTCCTAAGTTCAAATTTCTTCTTTATAATCTTCCGATCATGTTATATTTTCATTTTCTCTTTATAGATTTTTGAATTATCATATGCTGCATTTCTAATCTCCTTAAATTCATTGAGTTGCATCAATCTTTTCTCACCAACATCTTTTAGATTAAAATTAAATTCCTTGATAGCCTAAAATACTTTATTCTCTAATTCTACTAGTAAGTGGAATGCTTTCTTAAAAATAAATCTATATGGGGACATTCTAATAGGAGTCTTATAAGCAGTCTTGTATGCCCATAGTGCAATATCTAATCTAGCAGACTAATCTAATTTATAAGGATTTACAACTTTTTCTAAAATTCATTTTACTTCACAATTTGATATCTCTGCTAGATCGCTAGTTTGGGGATGATAAGTAGGAGAGAATCAATGTATAATATTATATTTTCTAATCAATTTCTTGATTCTCTTATTCCTAAAATGGGATCCTCCATCCGTAATAATCACTCTCAACATTCCTTATCTTGTAAAAATATTTTTATTTAAAAATTTAGAAACACTCTAAGCATCGCATTTAGGTACAAAAATAGCTTCAATCCATTTGGACATATAATCAACATCAAGCAATATATATAAATTTCCAAATGAAGGCATAAATGGTCCCATAAAATCTAATCCCCACACATACAAAATTTCAACTTCCAATGTGTAATTTAGAGGAAATTCATTTCTTATAAAATTATTTCCTACTTGCTGACATTGATCGCATGTTTTAATATATTCATTAACATTTCTAACAAGAGTAGGCCAATAAAATCTAACTTGCAGAATTTTATGTGAAGTTCTATTGTACCAAAATATTCTCCAAATTCAGAATCATGACATCTTCTCATAACTAGATCTTTACATTATTTAAATAAATGTGGTTCATTCCAAAAATAGAATTTTGAATCATGAATAAATTTCTTTAATTTTTGATTTTTAACATGTGGTGGTAGAATATCACTCATAATATAATTTACTATATCGACATACCACATTATATCCTTTACATCAATATTATACAATTGTTAATTAGAGAAAGTTTTCAAAATTTCATTTGCAAAATTAATTAATATTTCTTATTCTAGTATAAACAAATGAACTCTTGTAGCAGAAATATCCCTCTAATTAATATTGATTTATCATCATACTTTTGCCTCAAATATTTGATATCAAAATGATCTGTATGCACTATACATTTGGCTCCAATTAAGTAACGTCTCAACTTATCGAAGGCATATACAATAGCTAAGAACTCTCTTTCAGTAGTGGTGTATCAAATTTAAGCATCATTAAGAGTTTTACTAGCATAATATATTACTTTAAAAACTTTATTGTGCCTTTGTCCTAAAACAACTCGAATAGCATAATCACTAGCATTACACATTATTTCAAATGACTTCTCCTAATCAGGTGGAACTATTATAGGCGCAATGATTAATTTTTCTTTCAACTGTTCAAATGCTTATATGTCTTTCTCATTAAAACTAAACTTCATATCTTTTTCTGAAAGTTGGCATACTGGCTTAGTTATTTTTGAGAAAAAATTTATATAATGCCTGTCGAAACCAGCATGTCCTAGAAAACTTCTCACCTTTCTAACCATAGTAGGAGGCAATAATTTCTCAATAATTTGAATTTTAGCTGGATCTACTTCCATGCCATTTTCAAAAATTTTAGGCCCAAGTACAATTCCTCCTACAACCATAAATTGATATTTTTCCCAATTTAGTGCTAAGTCAATTTTTTTCACATAATTCCAGAATTGTTTCTAAATTATTTAAACATAATTCAAATGAATTTATGGAAAAATCATCTATAAATACTTCTATTCCGTGTTCAATTAAATTACTAAAAATTGACATCATATATCTTTGAAATGTCGCAAGTGACATTCCACGAAAAACAAATTTTCCATTAGGGCTTGTAAATGTTGTTTTCTCTTGATCCTTAAGAGAAATTAGAATTTGGTGATACTCTGTATATCCTTCTAGAAAAAAGTAATATTCTCCAACTAATCTATCCAACATTTGGTCTAGAAAGGGTAATAGAAAGTGATCTTTCCTGGTGGCCATGTTTAATTTTCTATAGTCTATACAAAATTTGCCAAGCAATAACTTGTTAAATTGGAATTAATTAATTTTTCTCATTTACTTCAACTGTCACTCATCCTTTCTTTGAAACACAGTGAATCAGACTTACCCAAGTGCTGTCTAAAATAGGATATATAATTCTAGCATCTAACCATTTTAATATTTCTTTTTTAACAACTACTTTCATTATTGGGTTTAATATCCTCTAAGGATCGGCTTTAGGTTTGCATTATTCATCTAATGGAATTCTGTGCATACAAATTGAAGAACTGATTCCTTTAATATCCACTAAATTCAATCCAAAAGCCCTTTTATAACTTTTCAACATTTATATTAATTTTGATTCTTGAATTCCAGTTAAATCAGAAGATATATTGATAAATAATGTATACGAATCTCCTAAAAACAAATATTTTAAATGGGCAGGTAATACATTCAGTTCAAGTTTAGGTGGTTTAATACTTGAAGGAATAAGATTTTTATTATCATTTTCTAAAAGGTCTAAAGTTTCAAGTTTATCCTAAACATAATGTAAATTCTCTTGTTTTTATTCATTCTCATTCTCAAAATACCCTTCTTTCCTTAATTTTTGTTCAAACATTCCCTTAAATTTCTCATTACTCGGATAATCAGTAACTTCCATCCTAAAACATTCATTATCTGTTTCTATTGCAGGAAATTTCATAGCTTTTCAAAATTTAAATGTTACTTCTTGATCTTTGACTCCCATTATTAATTCTCCTTTTTGCACATCTATCACAACTCTCCCTGTTGCAAGAAATGGTCTTCCCAAAATATTGGGAATCTCTTTATCTTTCTTTATATCTAATAGGATAAAATCTACAGGAAAAATAAATTTATCCACTTTCACTAATACTTCTTCTATAACATCTTTAGGATAAGTTATTGATCGATCAACAAACTGAAGAGTTACAGTAGTAGGGGAAATTTCTCTAAAATCTATACACTTAAAAATTGATATAGGCATTAGGTTAGTACTAGCTCCTAGATCACATAAGGCTTTTCCAAAATTTTTTGTTTCTAATAGCACAAGGTATAGTAAAACTACCTGATCTTTTGACTTTTTAGAAAGTTTTTTCCGAATAATAGCACTGCACTCTTCACTAAGTGCAACGTTCTTGTGATCTAAAAACTTCCCCTTTTTTTTAGTATATCCTTCATAAATTTCACTTAACTTGGCATTTGTTCCAAAGCCTTAACGAAAGGAATATTTATTCTTAACTTTTTAAGGATTTCCCAAAATTTTGTAAATTATTTATCTTTATTCTTGTGCTTCAATTGTTGAAGAATGGAGGTGGTGGTTTTTCTATAGGAACTTGTCGCTTTCAATCTATTCCTTCTCCTTTTCTACTTTAGTTTCTCTTTGGAATCTTATTTCCACTTCTTTTCCACTTCATAATTGAATAGTTTTAATTTTCTCATTATTTAACCTTTTAGATTAATTTCCACAATGCCAGGAAGAATTCTTGAAGGCATGTTACTAAATGCAGTAGCTATATGTCCTAATTGATTTTCAATATTTCCAATAGGAGCCCCTTGTTTTTGTATTTAATTTCCCATGTTCAACATTATTTCTTCCAGATTCAAGTTCTTTTCCTTAACTTGTGCGTTAGAGTTAGAGTTAAATCTAAGAGGAAAATAAAGTCAATAGTTGGGATTTCCTTGGTTGTTTGAATTTCCTGATGGGTTCACCAAGTTGTTATAATTTTTCCAACTAAAATTAGGGTGATTTTTCCATCAAGGGTTATAGTAATTATAATAGGGATTATTATTTTGAATTTTTATAGCATTCAAAGTTTCATAAGATGATTGAGTAGCACTTATCTATCCTGGTGAATTTTTCTCTAATGCTGGTGGAATTCGAGAATAATTCACTCCAATTTGATCAATATTTTTCGATATAGAGGCAATTTGAGATGCTAAAATAGACATCGTATCTGAATCATGAATACTAGCTACTCTCTTAAGATTTAACTATTCAGAGGGCCATTGAATATAATTATCAGTCATTTCCTCTATTAAAGAGTATGCTTCATATCAACATTATTTTGGTTGAGGAGTTGCCCGTAAGAAGTTGTCGGTCACGGAAATCAAAATTTCGTTGCCCGCTTCGGAATGACATTTTATTTTTCATATAGATTTAAGTTTAGAAAAATATGAAGAAAAACTGACCCCATATTTTTCATAGTTTAAATGAAAGAGCGTTGTACCTCAAACCTTGTATCTATCGTAAATGATAGACACAAGACTTGAGGATGAGGTAAAGCACCTAAAATATATAGTATTTTTATACACATTTTCATACCTATTTTTGAGATATTGCACATTAATGGAAGGTATTTTTGTGTTTTCTTGCAGATACAAGTAAAAATGGAAAAAAATGCTTAAAGAAGTGAAAAAGGATGAAATTTGGAGTAAAAAGGTGAAAAATTGTGCAAAAGAGTTTTGGCGCCTAGGCGCCAGATCCGGTGCTTAAATGCCGGTTAAATAGAGAAGGCGTCACCTAAGTGCCGAGACCCTGCGCTTAAGCGCCAATGGCAGTTACTAGACGATTAAAATCAATTTTCACCAATTTAGAAGAGGTCTTTAAGGCACCCATTGGCTTAATAGGTGGTTGTAACCACCATGGACGAAAATCATCATGATAGGATGTGTCTCTTGGGAAAATACATCGAATCATGACACATTTTGAAGAGATCCCATGGCACCTCTTGGAAAACTATAAAAGAAAGAAGAGAGGACTTAAAAAAGAGTCCTGAAAATATTGGGAAGTTTTAAAAGTTTTTCTCTTGGGAGTTAGTTCGGAGAGATTTTCATAAACCACTTTTTATTTAATTTATCCTTTTTGTTTTTTTATTTTGAGTGATTGTAAAAGAGAAGAGATTTAAAGAAACTTCAACAATTTGGTGGAAGACTTGAGATAAGTTTTTATCTTTTTGTTTTAGACTGGTTCTGGTTTTAATCGAGACTTGTTGTTGGTTTGATAATAATTTCTTCTTTTAAACTAAAGTGTCGTTTGTTTTTTCATGGATTATGAGTAGTTTTCTTTATCTTTCTTCTTAAAATGATAAGAAATTATTTTTTGGATGGAATTTATGGAGAGTATTGATCTTTAATGTTGGAAGAAGTTGTGATGATTTAATTTGGATGGAAGTTGTGGAGAGTATTGATCTTTAATGTTGGAAAAAGTTGTGATGATTTAAATATTAAGTTTTGGATGGATGTTGTGGAGAGTATTGATCTTTAATGTTGGAAGAAGTTGTGATGATTTAAATCCACACCTCATTTACATCTTAATTTGACCAATCCATATGTTAGAATTTGTTGTGAGAACATGTAAGAACCGGGCTGGTATTGTCTCATTTAATAATTGGAAAGAATCACATGAGGTTGTATGAAAGAGAATGAAATTCATATGTTTGAGTGCAAATTATTAGGGAAATATTCATTGATGGGTGTAGAGTTAGAGGACTTTAAAGTGACAGGTTAAAGCCCCGAAATAGTCATTGATGGGTGTAGAGTTAGAGGACTTTAAAGTGACAGGTTAAAGCCCCCAACTTGGTTTAGAAATAATTTTTGAAGGGTGTAGAGTTAGAGGACTTTAAAGTGATAGGTTAAAGCCCCCAACTTGGTTTATTATTTTGTTTTTAATGAAAGAAAGTTATCCCCCAAGTGGAGAGAATCAAGGGAACTGTAGAGTGAGCGCTAGTATATTCCCTGCCTAGCTAGTCTTCAGAACTATTTAAACTTTAAATTAGCCAATGTTCTTTATACTATCTCTAGTAAGGGTAAATAATATTATTGCTCCTATTTCACACAACATAATTTACATACTTTCACAACATAATTTCTATACTTATTACTGATTCATGATAAGAAGAAAGATATTTTCATATTAAGTACTTTTCTTCTACAAAAACTTTAGTTGTCTTTTTAAGTTGTTACTGTTTCGTTAAAATATCAAAAATACCAAAAATATTTAAATTTTAAAATCCTGCAAAAAATTAGTTTTAGTTTAAGTAATTATCTTTTTAAAAATGAAAAACTTTCTAAAAGTTCATATTGCATAATCTTCCCTCTGGGTTCGATATTTAGGTTTTAATCAAAAAGTCCTATATTACTTGATAATAATATGTATACTTGTGTAGTATCCCAATATAAATATATATATATTGAAAACTTAGATTCATTTTTTACTTCAGGATCAAATTTTTGGTTTTATTACAAAATAAAGAAATATAAGTGAAAAATACCATCAGAACTATTGCTATACTGTGCATAAGCATTAAGTGGGGATCATGAGGCTCAATCAAATAAACTAAGCACTATATGACATCCGTTTGGTCTGCAAAACCGTTTTATTTGCTGAAAATTTCCTATATATAATATAAAGAGTTAAATAGGGTTTATATTAAGCTATGTTTGGACAAGCTTCCTATAAGGGCAAGCCACTAAAGTTAATTACATCTTAGGTAACCAAAGTCACATACGAAAACACTCGATAAAAATCATGAAATATTACCTTCAAGGAGGTCAAAGTATAGGACTTTCAACGAGATCAAACAGAGAGGTGTGAAAAGGGATTGGTTCAAATTTGGAACATTTGTTGTAGAATCTAAAGGAGGAAGAACTAGGGGATATCATGGATCCGGAGGAGAGCCTCGGTGACTTCCTAGTCTATCCTATTGTTTGGCTTCAGATTTGAGGAGAAATTATTATGTTTCATTCTTCCAATTTTATTATTTTAGGGCTTATATTTATGTGAAATGATCACATGAATATCCTAGAAGATGTGAGGATTTAGATCGTGATAAACGACAACCTCAGAATCCTAAGGTGAGTTAGGGCTTATATTTTACAACAGAGCTGTACAAATACCTAAAGATGAGGTGAGAATTTTGGTTTCATAAGTGAACTATGTTGAAGTCCTATGAATTTGTTGTTTAATTCTAAGGAAAGAAATTGGTTTAGTTGGGGAAGACAAGTTTTGCTGTTGAAGCTGGTCGTGTTGCCCACCATGCTAGCTCTAAGCTCCTTGTCGTGACCATTTTAAGTGTTCTAAGGTGTCAAGTTACGATGTCAAATTAGGTGGCCCTATGACTATAGTTCTTTAAATGTTATGAGGCATGTTAAAGTTTATTAGAGCGACACTGGTTAGGATCCTACGGTTCCCTCGTTATGACACAACTATTTTCTATTGGATTCACTTAGTCCAAATGAATTTACTAAACTCAACTTATTGAGTTCCGTGCTTTCATTTAGACCGTGGGAAGCCTGGTTAGCAAATGTAGGTTATCTCCTCCAAGGGATTCCTAATCATCCGAAAGATACATCTTAATTTAGTTGCAGTTGCAATTTTTTTGATGTTTGTGATTAAATTTTGAGTTGTTTTATATTTTGAATATTGTGGAGGTGATTTATATCTTTGTTGATTTTAATTTTGGTTTTGGGTTTGGGTTTTCTGGCTATCCAAACAATTTTGGTTTTCATCCAAGGTGACATTGTTGTTTAGCATGCAAGTTTTATAAGCACAAAAAGTACAGTATGAAAGTACAAGAAAGACAACACTGTAAACTATATAATTTGTATCTAGCGAGTCTTCTCGTTCCACCACCTGGAAATCAAAATGCATGTGAGAGCATTTTATATAATATGAAAAATAAGGTTTTATTGATCTACCCAACCCTAGGTCATATCTTGGTAAGTCCTTATTAGTTTGATTAAGGATGACTTTTTTTAAGCAAAATATATTATGTTTAGTAGACCTCTAAGGTATCCGACCAATCTGGAGAAAGAAGCAGGTTCATGCTTCCCTCTCACTACTTGGTTAAAAGTCTCGAGCTCTTTTTAAACTTATTATGTTTTTTATTAACCCATCCTGCAAGTACCCTTAATGCTCAATGAACATTGATGTTTCAATTATCCCTACGAGTAGGTTAAGTATCACTTATAATTTAATTTGAAGATTACGTGGGTGAAGACCCTTAAGGGGCAAGTTAATGTTGCCAAGACACTTGGCCAATTTTTTATTTTGGGCTTGTAGTGTTTTCAAAGATGTTCAATTTTTAATTATGTTCACTTTTCTAATCCTCATTTAACCAAATTTGATTTAGCCTAAGTCACTTCTAAGCTCTTTAGACTTTTGATGGGTGTCTTAGTTATATTTTGAAAGAGATTGAATTTTAAGTGATGATGAATCATTTTTTGAAAGTCATTTTAACATCAAATAAGGTTGTTAAACTAGTGATTTATCGACACCCAAAATCATATCCCTATGTCTAGGATAATTTAATTGACTAGACTTCCAAATTTTCATAAGTTATGGAAATTACTAATTTATCCTTTAATTGGAAGAAGAGAGATTGGTTTCTACCAAATAATCGCTTGTGTTTTAATCATCCAAATATGTTGATTAGGATCAAACGATACCCATTTCCCCTATCTTGAATTGAGTCTAAATGTTAATTAAGGCTAAATTTCCAAAATTACACTTTTGCCTCTAAGGCTGTAATGCTTCATAATTCATCAATTTTAATTAAAAAAACTTTAAAATTTTCATCCCACCTCACACGTGGGTCAATTAAGACATCAGAGAAGAAAATGTGATTTTTCAAATTTTAATTTAATTTATATATTTATTTATATGCAAGAAATATGATTTTTTAAAGAAAATTCCTAACTTGACCAATGTAAAACAAAATTCTTTGAAATTTTTGTTGGACGTAGACTTGGTACAGAGAAACACTTGGGCCAAATTTCATGTTTTTTTGAGTTCTATTTTAATTTTTAGAATTATTCCAAGTTCTTGAGTTTTTATTAATTTTAAAATATTTTAAATATCAAAAATTAAGTTTCACATTTTTATCAAATCTCTCTAACGTCAAGGAACCTAGAGAAACAAATTTCACATTTCTAATTTTTCTTTGAATTGTTAGAATTATTTTAGTGAAAGTCCATTTTTAGGCTTTAAAAATTCTTTTAAGCTTCAAAATTCAATATCTTCACTTAGAAAATCAGAAAAAAAATATTCCAATTATTTCTAAGTGCTTAGGAAATAATTTAGAACATTTCCATGAAATTTATTATTTTTATGATTTTTATCATTTTTAAATTATTTAAATATTAAGGAAAAGCTTAAAAGTGGAATTTTTATTTTAATTACAAATTTATTTTTAGAAAATTCCTATGACCAAGAGAACTCCCAAAACCAATTTTTATAATTGTTTGAGTTATATTTTCACCGTAAAAAATGATTTTAGTGTAAAAATGACATTTAACTTAGAAAATCATTTTGAGTTATCAAATGAGCTCCAAATATTTTAAATTTTTTATGAGGAGTTCTCTGAACTTCAAATTAGAGTGGAAAAAAAACCAAGTCATTTACATGTTTGTACTTCTCAAAATTAATTTTCATTACATTTTAGGGTTTGTGAAAATTAGGTGCATTCTTAATGAGTTAGACCATGAAACATTTTCGAAAGATTTCCCTGACCATAATAAATCTTCCAAAATTTTCTTGGAATTTTCTAAGCAACATGCTAATTATTATGATTAATTTACTCAAAAATAGACATAAAGTTGAAAATATAGATCTCTGCCTAGAAATCTCCTCTGACTTTGGAAAAATCAAAGAATGTTCCCTAAGTCAAAGGCAACAACATGACAAAATTTAAAGCCATGGTGAAATGTCTACGTGCATGGAGAATGAAAAGACTCAAAACAGTGTTTAATTAATTAAAAATAAAATATGCATCACATAAACTTCAAATTTTTTTCACATTATTCTCCTCTGTTCATTGAGCGAGAGCAAAAATTTTTATTTTATTTTTGTGATTTTTCTACTCCAAGATGTGAATTTTTGAAGTTAGGGATCATTTTATGATTCATTTAATTCCATTTTTATCTACTTAAACGCGTGTCACCACCTCATCTTAGGCATCTCCGAAGCTCCACGCATCATCTTTTAGTTCGGCACCGCCATCCGATTTTGCAGCCACACGTCCTACGATTCACACCCCGAGAGTTCATCCGACCAGATCTCATCTGTTGATGAGATAAACACACAATCAGATGGCTCCTCTTCATCGTCCTCAAATAGGCTAACCCGTGACCGTTAACACTAAAACCCTAAGATCTCACTCATTTCTCCACCAAATGACCTCAGGTTTGATTCTATGGACTCGTCTAAGTGTGGAAAACATATTCATATGGTAAACATGCCATTATAATAACCCTAATCAAATGGAGAATCAAAATAGGCTCTGGAAGAGGGGAAGTTCAATACCTTTTCTCTGAGAAGGGAAGCTTCAATCAGAGGTGCTCGACACATTTGTGTAGGTCCAAGGAGGCTAAGGATTGAGCCTCTAGTCGTGGTGAAAGGTCTAGACCTAAATTCGATCAAGACTGAATTTTGGTGTTGGTCTTGAGCTATCTAAGAGGCTCTATATGAGGGGGATTTGATTGGGCTTTGTCTTAGTTAAATGTGGTGATGGTGTTGCTGACTTTAATTTTGATTTGGTGCACTGTGGAGGTGTGCTGAAGAATTTCCTATGTCTGGCAAGGATTTGAGCTCCAAAATTGAACTCCGACAAGGGGATTTAGGGCAATGAAGTGGTTGGGTTGCACTGTGGATGTCTCAAGGAAGCTCTTGGAGTGATTTTAAAGAGTATCCTTAAGAAAATTTCAGCACCAACCTCATGGCCATGGAGGTTGAGCTTTTATAAAAATGGCTTAGGGTGGCTCTGTGGGCCAATGTATGGGTGCAAAGTGATGCCTATGGGGAGGGCAGAGAGGCTCTAAACTTCAAATGGGATGAGGTGGCCTTTAGGTTTGAAATGAGTTTGGATTTTTTGACGGTGGCTCACTATATTGGCTCCTATAGTGACTAGGCCAACCGACAAGGCTAGGGGAGGTAGCTAAGAGGTCAAGTGGGCCAGGGGAATCTGTCACAATAATTTATTTGGGCAGGTGTTTAGTTTTGGCAAAAATCCCTTAAGCTTAAGCAATTTTTGAAGTAAATCCCTTGATTTTGGGATCCTTTGGTTCATGGCTCATTTGGGTGGTTCCATGGGGTTTAGCCTAGTCAATAAGGTAAAGAATTTGGCTATGGTGGCTTTTCCTTGACCAATTTAGCTTGGCTAAGTCAATTTTGGTGCATGGGTCCAATATGGGTCCAATTGACGAAAGCTTAGGTTTGGGTTTGGCTAGTCATGACTTTGAGCCCAATTGATTAATCAAAATTGTGTATATGATTGTAATGAAAATTTTTGGTGAAGGATTAAAGTAATTATCAGTTCAATTAGAAGCTCGATTGGATGGATTTTGAGATTTTGGTCAATTTGGGCATGTTGGACTAGACTTGGGCTTAGGTTAAGCTAGGCTTGAAATTTGGCTCAATTGAATGATCCAACTGATCAAGGGAGATGCTATGAAGATTTTTCATGAAGGAATGGAGCAAAAATTTGGAAGCTAAGGAAATCAATTTGGTGGAATTTTGAGGCATGACAAATTTAGGGAAAATTTGGGGATTTTTAGATTTGGGTTGAAATTAAATGAAATTGAGGCTTCACCAAGGCCAATTGAAGGTCAGATTTGATTTGTATGAGTGTTATGAGGAGTTTAAGATTCAAATTGAGACCAATGGAGTAGGCCATGAGGTTCAATTTCGTGGAACCAAGTCATAGGGCAAAAATTGGGGGTTTGACTTAGATCAAAATAGGGCTCAAAGCATGAGCCAATTGAGCTTGGATTTTCTTTAGGTTGTTCATATGGAAGGTGAATTTGAGTTTAAAATTGAAATTGGGGTAAATTGGGACAAAATTTATGGACCCGATTTAGTGGTTTTGGTCAAAATGGTCAAATTGGTCAAATTTGGTCATGTGGTAGTTGAGAAAAATGAAATTGAGATTATTTGGAATGTTTTGGGAATTATGGGCTAAGGCGAAACATTTTGGTAATTTGGCAATTTTTTGGTGATTTTGGATAATTTGGATGTTTTCAAAAGATTTGAAATGATTTTTGAACAAATTTGGGTATTTTGGGTAAATTTTGAAATTTTGGCAAAATTTAGGGTTTCAAGGGTATTTAGGTAATTTGGGGGAGTTCATGGGCAAAAAGGCCAAGTTGAGTATTTTTGGTAAAATTGGGGTGTAAACCACCAACAATGAGTTGTGGACCAATGGAAACCCCTTTTGGGTCCTCTATGTACTGGACTTAGTTAAACCCTAGCCTAGTGCCACTGGGTTTAGGGGGTCATCTACATGAGTGTCCCAAAGGATTAAGAGATTGAAGTCATAAATTTTGGGTTTGTATTTGTGAGTGAATGTGAGTGAGGTGGGTACCTTAGCTCTAGACAAACACCCAAGGTCAACCCTAAGGTCAAGTAGTCCTATGGGAACTCTCATCGAGCACCCCAAAATGACCCCACCTACTAAGTGCTAAAGGTTAGGACCACTATGTAGAACTTCAAGTTGAGTAAAGATGAGTTTCAAATTTCTAATGGTGAGGTTTCCTTTTCTAGTCAACAAGAAAGTCCTATGGCTAGAACCTAGGCTAATAAATTGGAAAAAAACTAGACCTCAACAAAAAGTGAGGTCAACAAATGGACCCCCAATAGTTGTGGTGTGTTGGGCAAGCATAACGCGCGTATTTTCGTTGACCGATGTGATCAGTAAAACCAATATAAACTCCTAAGTCAAGAGACCTAGAAGGAGGTGTAGAATTACGCATTTTATTTATTTCTATTGGGGAATTAGCAAGTGAATATTTGATTAAAGTCAAGAAGTAGGAACTCTCACTAAGATTGGAGAGTTGATTTTGAGTTATCAAATTTTAGGTGTTCATAGAGGATGAGAATCAGTATGCAAGTGTTGAACTTGAGTGGGGAATTGAAGTTTGGGTATTAATTTCAGAAGAGGGTCCGAAGTTAAGGACCCACCTTAAAAAGAGAGGAATCAGAAGTTAAGGACTGATTCCAAAATGAGAATCAAAAGTTAGGGATCAATCTCAAGAGAGACTAAGAAGTTAGGGATTGACCTCAAAAGGAAAGAAATCAGAAGTTAAAGACTGATTCCAATATCAAAATTGACAGTTAAGGATCATTCTTAAAAGGGAGTCAGAAGTTAAGGACCAACCTCAAAAGGAAGGGAATCAGATGTTAAGGGCTGATTCCAAAATGAGAATTAAAAGTTAAGGATCAATCTCAAGAAAGGGTCAGAAGTTAAAGACCGACCTAGAAAAGAAATGAATCAGAAGTTCAGGAGTGATTTCAAAATGAGAATTGAAGGTTAAGGATCATTCTCAAGAGAGAGTCAGAAGT
Organism: Phalaenopsis hybrid cultivar; assembly: GCA_002079205.1. Taxonomy (NCBI): domain Eukaryota; kingdom Viridiplantae; phylum Streptophyta; class Magnoliopsida; order Asparagales; family Orchidaceae; genus Phalaenopsis; species Phalaenopsis hybrid cultivar. The sequence continues at coordinate 181,252 of JXCR01138118.1, forward strand.
TAGGGACCAACCTCGAAAGGAAAGGAATCAGAAGTTAAGGCCTAATTTCAAAATGAGAATTAAAAGTTAAGGATCAATCTTAAGAGAGAGTCAGAAGTTAAGGATCACCCTCTAAAAGAGTGAATTAGAAGTTGAGGACTGATTCTAAAATGAGAATTGAAAGTTAATGATCAATCTCAAGAGAGATAGTCGGAAGTAAGGACTACCCTCAAAAAGATTGAATTCGAAGTTAAGGACTGATTCTAAAAAGAAAATTGAAAGTTAATGATCAAACTCAAGAGAGAGTTGGAAGTTAAGAAACGACCTTGGTAAGAAGTGAATCAAAAGTTAGGGACTGATTCTAAAATGAGAATTGAAAGATAATGATCAAGCTCAAGAGACAGAGTCGGAAGTTATGGACCGCCCTTGAAAAGAGTGAATCAGAAGTTAACGACTGATTTTAAAATGAGAATTGAAATTTATTGATCAATCTCAAGAGAGAGTTGGGAAGTTAAGGACCATCCTCGAAAAGAGTGAATTTAAAGTTAAGGACTGATTCTAAAATGAGAATTGAAAGCTAACGATCAATCTCAAGAGAGAGTCGCAAGATAAGGACCGACCTTGAAAAGAGTGAATCGGAAGTTAAGGATTGATTCTAAAATGAGAATTGAAAGTTAAGGATGAATCTCAAGAAATAGTCGGAAGAAAAGGGCCACCATAAAAAAAAGTGAATCAAAAGTGAAGGACTGATACTAAAATGAGAATTGAAAGTTAATGATCAATCTCAAGTGAGAGAGTTGGAAGTTAAGGACCGCCCTCAAAAAGAGTGAATCAGAAGTTAAGAACTGATTCTAAAATGAGAATTGAAAGTTAATGATCGATCTCAAGAGAGAGCAGGATGAAAAGGACAGACCTTTGAAAGAAGTGAATCAGAAGTTAGGGACTGATTCTAAAATGAGAATTGAAAGTTAATGATCAATCTTAAGAGAGAGAGAGTCAGAAGTTAAAGATCACTGTAAAAAAGAGTGAATCAGAAGTTAAGGACGGATTCTAAAATGAGAATTGAAAGTTAATGATTGATCTCAAGAGAGAGTCGGAAGTTACAGACTGCCCTCGAAAAGAGTGAATTAGAAGTTAAGGACTGATTCTAAAATGAGAATTGAAAGTTAATGATTAATCTCAAGTGAGAGTTGGAAGTTACATACCGAACTCGAAAAGAGTGAATCAGAAGTTAAGGACTGATTCTAAAAAGAGAATTGAAAGTTAATGATCAATCTCAAGAGAGAGTCAGAAGTTAAGGACCGACCTCGAAAAGAGTGAATCAAATGTTAATTACTGATTCTAAAATGATAATTGAAAGTTAATGATCAATCTTGAAATAGAGTCGGATGTTAAGGACTGCCCTTGAAAAGAGTGAATCAGAAGTTAAGGAGTGTTTTTAAAATGAGAATTGGTGGTACCCATAAACATGTGTTATGTGAAAAGAATGACATTGGTGAGGAAAATGTGCTAAATTTTGTGAAGTTTTGTGCAAAACATGAAATTCTGTGAGAATGTGAAGAGATTTAGTACACACAAAGATAATCATAATGCACGAGCAAAGAGTAATAGACCTCGAAATTGAGAGAATCAATTCAACAGATTTATTTTCTTTTCTTGTTATTTTTAACATGTTTAATTTTCAAAATATGTTTTCTAAAATTTAATTTTTTTGGGTTAATTAATTTTTAAAATAGTGTTGTTTTCTTGTTCGTTTATTTGTTATTTTTATTTAAATTTTATTATTGTCAAGTTTTTTTTTTCGTTAATTTGTTCTTTGTTTTTTATAATCTTGAACCAACACATGGTCAATGGCTTTTTTCTATTGCACAAAAAGGCAATTGACAAAAAGACAAATTTTTGAAAGAAACTTCATTAATCTATTCCAATAAATGTTATAGTTTGAATGTAGGCCAAAGCCTCAAAAAGTACAACATGCTAACTGCATCAAAGTACATCCACAAATGTTCCATGTCAAGTATATATCATAAGCTGAACATGTATAATACATATCATATCTGCTGTAACGTAGTGAAGTAAAATGGAAATGAACCCTCTGAATGTTTGTTCATGGTGTGACAAGCTTCTGATAAAGCAGACCTTCTAAGCCACGCTTTAGGACAAGAGTCCCCTTTGCATGTACTTAGAGGTACAACCCTCTCATAGCTCGTATGGTAGTAGTTCCTCCATTTCTAGATCTGATTGCAATCCATATGGCATTTTACTATTGTTCATTCTTCGAAAGGTCACGGACACCCTACAGTGTCGCACTACCGGAATATAGTGTTTGGCGACGTTTGCTTCATTCCCTTTAGGTACTAGCACTGAACCAACAAGTAGCAAAATTTCCACGGACCGTCTAAATTCACCAGAGCCAATGACATCTATCTCTTTTCCAAACAGAATATTACTTTTGCTCATGAATGAGATCATGCAGAAAGGTCTCACAAAGTCATGATGATCAATGTGTGGAGGTATGCAGTCTCCTTCATCATATATGTTGATGATGCAACTGTTGGGGATTTAGTTAGCTGGCAGTATACTCCATCTGACCATTCTTTTAATTATCTCTTTTATCATTGGAGGTAGTGGATCCACCTGATCAAGTCTGAGAATCCCAGGAGGATTTCCTTGTCTATGGTTGGTGAAGTTGTAGCAGCAGCCACATTGGATAGTGATCCTCCCCTTTCCTTGCATCCAGTTTCTTGGTTTAGAATAGGTTCTTTCCATAATCAGTCCTACTCGACCTCTATCTCTCAGGTCAAAAATGCAGTCGAGAATGCTTCATTCATCACTTTCTGAGAACACTCTAGAGTATAATTTCAATCTTTCTAATATGTTGATGAACCTCCCTTGCACTTCTTCCTAGAATTCAAAATTTCTTTTGTTCACCTTGCTCATCTTATAGTACTCTACCGTACTGAGAATCGGCGCTTGTCGAGGATATTTCCTCATTTCAATGTCAGTGGGAACCCAAGCTGGTACTGATTCTAGTGCTAACGGAAAGTGTGACCGACATCCAAAGGGATATATGGCTCTGGACTCCACGAAACATATTGATCTATTCCCAGCGGGAGATATGACTCCCCAATTGGGCAATCGACAGTCTGAGACCCATCATTGGTAGATGCATACTCCTCTAAGGTGCTGTAGTGATGTAGGTGTAGGAAATTACAGTCTGGCCATTCCATGAATGCCTCTGTAGCTGACGCTTGTGCCGGTATTTCGGTGTTGCAGGTCAGGAAACCCATGCAAAGAACATATGAAGTTGGTGGTATTTCCAGCTCTGTAACAAACTCGAACTTTTTATCTATAGCAGGAAAGCTAGAAGATGTTTCTCTCATGCCTGGATCATAATTTTTCCCTTTACGAATATGGGTAGGTAAATTCTCTGCCTCTTTCTAGTGTCTTCTTTCTTCTTGTAAGAAAGCCCTCTGCTTTTGGAGACTAGCATTTCTATGCTGAGTTCTTCATAGTAGAGTGTCCGATAGTCTTTCATTATCAGCAGTGACTAGGCCCCCAGTCGGCACAACAATCATGGATGCTAGGCGGCTGGGCCTCTCCATTCGGTCCTGTTGTACTATCACATTCTTTCCCTTCAGTGATGAATTGTCTTTGGTGATCAACCTCACCAGTGAGGGCAGCCCTTCCTTTTCCTGTTGGCTGATGAAATCCATTAGAGGCCCCTTATAATCCAAGTTGACTTGACTAAATTCCATGTCAAAGTCTATGGTGCCGCCCTGCGGCACCATTTCCTTGTTGAGTGCGAGGTTTTAACCATCTTTAAAGGCGAAGATCAGCCTCTGGCCTGACATTTATCTACAGATGATAGAAAAAATGTCAGTGAGCTGAAACTTAGCGAGAACAAGAACAAAAAAAAAGTATTTATTAAAGGAAATTTTAGTTTATTTTGGTGAAGAAGTCATTTATTTGTGTATGCATTTCGTTTAATTTAGTAGGATATTAAGTTTAAAAAGAAAAAAAATTGAAGTGTGTAATTTTAAAAAAATTTCAGTATGTCGAGGTTAATCTTTTTAAAAATATTTTGGACCCGGTCACAGACATTTAGCCACATAAATAACCCCCAAATAATCCAAATTTAAAAATTTCAAATGAAGCGATGACAAACAATGTCCGACTGTGTAGTGTATCTTCAAGTTTCCTCCGTTGATTGGTATCATGGGTCTTTTACCCCAAAAATCTACTAAATGGTAGGCTCCTCTTGCATAGACATTTTCAACGACAAATGGTCCCTCCCAAGTTGGCTTGAACTTTCACCTATCTTACGATGTGCAAGTATAAGCCTTTTGAGCATGAGTACGAGGTCGCCAACTTTGAATGTCCTTGGGCAGACCAATTTGTCATGAGCTTGTACCATCTTTGCTTGGTAAAGTTCCAAGTGTTTTTGTGCTTCAAGCATTTTCCCTCAAAACTCTCCAGTCCTTCATGTCTAAGTTTTGCACTTTCTTCTATTATGAGTTGGTTGTCAACAATGACTTTGAGAGATGACATCTAAATCTCTAACGGTAGCACGAACTCGGACCCGTACATGAGCATATAGGGTGTACAATGAGTGGGAGTCCTGAACGTCGTCTTATAGGCCCACAAGGCATCTAGTAACTTGTACAAAAGGCCCACATATGCCAATCTCTTTTGTTTTTGTCCAGTGTTTTCTTCAAAATATGTACCAATGTCTTGTTGAAGGCTTCTAGCAAGCCATTTTCTCTGGGATAGTAAATTGTAGAGTTTCTCCAAACTATCCTGTGTCTTTTGACAAAATTATTGATTTTGGTGCTTTTAAAGATTGTCCCATTATTGGAATATACTCTTTATGGTACTTCAAAATGGTAGATGATTTGGCTTTTGAAGAATTGAAGGACGTGTTGTGTCGTAACCTCTCATAATGGTACTGCTTCTACCCATTTTGAGAAATAATCTATAGTAGAAAGTATAAATCTGTGTCTTTTGGAAGATGGAGGGTCTATAAGACCTATTATGTCTGTGGCCTAACACTCGAATGTCCATAAGACAACAGTTTGGTGTAGCACATTTGGAGGTTGATGTAAGACCACCCCATGCACCTGGAACTGGTGACATCTTCTGGTTGTATCCATGTAATCAGACATCATTACTGGTCAATAATATCTGAGTCTTTTGATCTTCAGTTTCATCTTTGGCCCTGACTGGTGAGCGATACACAATTTGGCATGTACTTCTTTGACAATATTCTGGGCTACGGCTCTGCTCAAACATTGTAGCCACATCTAGTCTAATGATCTTTTGTAGAGGATGTCACTTACTAGAGCATATGACATAGCTTTTTTTGTAATGTGATGTGCCTCAGACTTATCCTCTGGCAGCTTTCCAGTATGCAAATATTCTATTTATGGCTTGCACCAATCTTCATTGATATCAGCAACTGCATTTACCACTTCTACTTTTCCTAGCTTATGTAGAGTTTCAAGGTTTATTCAAGACAAAACTTGTCTTCCTTGTATTGTGATTTCAATGGAATCCTCTGGGGGACACACTAGCTCCTTAGCCAGTTTTGCTAGAGCATCGGCATGAGCATTATCTCTCTTAAGAATCCAATAGAAAGTTACATCGGGGATCTGCTCTAGCAACTTCATCGTTTATTGATGGCATTCTGCTGTCCATGGCTTCAAAATTTTGTATTGTCCGATGACTTATTGGATGACGAGCTGAGAGTCACCATAGATGACGATGTTTGTTATATCTATTGAGATTGTCAATTCCAATCCGGTGATTAAAGCTTCTTATTCTACTTCATTATTAGTGCACAGCTCTGTGGGGTAGTATGAGAACCTCAACATACCCTTATCTAGCATGATAAAGATCAAACTAATTCCTTCTTTGCCTTGTATAACTGATCCTTTATCTTTTCTAGCTAATAAAGCTCCGCCAAAGTATGATCCCCAGCATTGCGCGTTGGAGAATTCCATTTTTAGTTTTTTCTCATCTGGTAACTCGTCGTTGAGAGGGGCACAACCGGCAGTAGCTGTGCAGCGAGAAATTCTACTAGAATCTGTCCCATGATAGCACAGAGGGGAATAAAAGATATATCAAATTGCAATAAGATCATTGACCATCTTGCTAGACATCCGGAGAGTGTTAGTTGGCTCATCAAATATTGCAACGGATTAACTTTTGAGATTAGGGTAATCGTATGAGAAAGCATGTAATCTCTAAGTTTTTTTAAGGCGAAAATCAATGCTAGACAATGCTTCTTAATGGGTGGGTACCTTATCTCCGTCGGTATTAGGTGGCAACTCAAGCAGTAGAGTGCATTTTTATTACCCTCATCATTGACTTGGGCTAAGAAGGCTTTAAGAGAGTTGCCTAAGGTCACGGAAAAAAGTATCAACAGTTTCCCTGGGAGAGGGGCTGCCAAAAGGAAAGGTGTCATTAAATATTTTTTAACGTCCTCAAAGGCCCACTGGCATTTCTCTTCCCAAATGAATTTGGTGTCCTTTTTAATTAATGTAGAGAAGGGCTGACACCTACCTGAGAGATTAGAAATAAAGCATCTCAAATATGCCAACTTCCCTTGGAAGGAATGTAGTTCCTTCAAGGTTTTAGGAGGAGGCATTTCCAAGATAGGTTTAATCTTTTTCAGGTCAATCTCGATTCCCCGATGATGGACAACAAATATTAGAAATTTCTTGGAGGTAATGCCAAAAACACATTTTAAGAGATTCATTTTAAGGTCATATCGTCATAACTGTTAGAACACGATCCTCAAATCGTAAAAATGGTCTATCTTTTGTATACTTTTGATGAACAAATCATCCATGTAGCATTCCACTTGATTGTGAACGAGGTTGTCAAAAATCTTTGTCGTTACATGTTGGTACGTTGCTCCAGCATTCTTTAGGTCGAACAACATCACTGTGTAGCAAAAAATCCCGATAGGTGTTCTGAATGTTGTAAGTGCTGCATCTTCGGGAGCCATCTTGATTTGGTTGTATCCCGATGATCCATCCATGAAGGAGAAAATTTCATGTGTTGGAGCGATACCCACCATCATTTTTGGTATTGGTAGTGGAAACTCATCTTTTGGACACGCTTTGTTCAAATCTCTGAAGTCGACACAAACATGTATTTGCCCATTTTTCTTCTTAACTATGACAATATTAGCTAACCATGTGGGGTATTGCTCTTCTATTACAAAGTTAGCATCTATTAAATTCTTCACCTCCGTGATGACTTGTTGCTCAATTTTGAGGCGCATTCTTCTGGGAGCATGTTTCACTGGGGTATACTCCTTTCCATCCCGAGTTTATGATCTACGACCTCTGCTGACAGTCTTGGTATCACATCATAGCTCCATGCAAAGAAATCTTTGAATTCTGTTAGCAATTTGATTAGTTGTAAAGATTCTTCATCATTGAGTAGAGAACTTATAAATGTAGGTTTGGGTTACTCTTCAGTCTCGAGGTTGATTTTGTTAATTCATCAACAATGAATTTAATTTCCTCCAAAAATTTTGGTGGAACATCTTATATTAGCTGATCAGTAGAGTCATCCTCTATATCGAGGCAATCCTCTTCCAATTCACTAGTAATAACCATACAAAATTTTGAATCATCAATTGGTCCAACTGTACCAAATCCGAGACCCTCTTTTGAGTTGGGAGTTTGACTTTAATATTGCATAATTTTTCAAAAAATTGAAATTTATCTTTTGACATTCGTTTGGGCAAGTGCCTATATTGAATTAACTTTTGTACACAGGGTGAAAAGTAACCAAAAGGTAATTCTATTAATTTATTAGGATCATCATCCAAGTTTACATGATTTTCAAGATCAGTAGAGGTAGAAGCACGATAAAATTTGATTGGTTTCAAACCAATACTACAGACTTCCTTGATCTCTAAACTCTCAACCTTTGGAGGGAGAATCAGAGTAATGGTCATAAAATTCACATAGTGGTTTATCAGATCATACAATCTCTCATATTTACTTTTCTCTGCATCTTCTAAGGATATCTTGTATTGAGGTTCCTTTTGTTTTGTCATCATTATTTCATCTTTGGAACTATTTTCATCACCAATGTTGATGGTAGGCCTAGTCCGTTCAACGGTTAAGTTCATTCTTCCACGTCCACGTCCCCGACCTCCACCTCAGGAGCGCAAACTAAAAGAAACTCCGCCAACTTGTTACGAAAGAGTGGTGAAAGATCACTGAAGTGGATTTGAATGGCCTCCTCTATATGACTTTTATTTTTGTCAATTTCACGAGAGAAGACAGTTTTATTTGGAAGCGCGTAGTAGGCGACATCTTCATGAATACCAACTTCATGCACTTATAAAGGTTGTAAATCTCCCTTGACGTAATGTTCTTATCCTTATTTGTAGTACTTAATGCATTGGTGTATAGACGATGGGACCATGTTGTGTTCATGAATCCATGGTCTACCCAGTCGAGCGTTGAAATTGGTCTCAGTGTCGATGATATGAAACTTAGCTGTTGTTGCTAGTTCTCCAACCTTCATAAGCAATGTAATCAATCCAAAGGCTCTCTCTTCCTTTTGGTTGAATCCTCTTAGCATCATTTTATAGGCTGTAAGCTCCTGAGCTTCTATGTCCAAATAAGCTAATGTCCATATACTCATCAAGTTTAAGGATGCTCCAGGATCTACTAAAACTCTGGACAACACAAATCTGTCGATGTTAACAGAGATGTAAAGCGGTCGGTTGTGGTCAACAGTACCAAGCAGCAAATCTTCATATGAAGGTTACATCAGACTGGTCTTTCAATGTACAAACTTCATCTGAGGATGTGCTGGCCAACCTAGCTAAGCAAATCTTTGGGTCAAGCAAAGCTGTAACAAGAGACTCTTTCATCTCCTTTGATAGGATCAGAGCATCGTAGATGCTCAATCTAGCCGGAAACTTCTTGAGATGAGCTAGCACATTATAATCCACTTTGTATGATCCTCTAATTCTCTCTTGGTTGTCTCATTTTTCATTTATCTGTTGGAGCTTTTCTTGAAGGTAACACTCTCCCGCTCCTTAAGTTTGCTTCTATAACTTCTTCTTCTTCTTGAGATATCATTGTCGAATCTTCCGGTGTTTCTTCTTTATGGGAAAGATCTAAGTTGATGTCAAGAGGCACTCGATGGTGCTCGAGAATTTGTTCCTCACTCTCGGTGCTATCGTAAGAGGTATCATTGATGTCTTCTTCAGTCTTGTTATCGAGTTCATCAGACTCAATTATAATTTGACGGTTGTTTTGGGAATCGAGATTGAAGCTAGATTGGTCGTAATCAATTACGTCATCACTAGAAACATTTAAAGCGTAACCAAAATTACAATCACTATATTCATAATAGCTCAGAGGGGCGAAAAGAAAACCATACAAAGTCAGGGGTTCGAGGATTTTCTCTCCCGAATTCGAGACAACCAATCTAGTAGAGGTAGCCCCTTTCCTACCCTAGTGCTATCGATCTTTGTAGTGATGTTTTTCTTTTTCTTTGTCTTTGATGATGACAAATCTCTGGGCAAAATCTTCATCTCAGGTTTGGTAGGCTGAAGACTCTCAACAGAGGCTTGTTTTGAAGCATTCTAGATTTAATTCAATATTTTTTGGATGATTTGCTCCAAACTTCATTCTATCTGTCTTTTTTGGTATATTCAAAAGATTATTTTGATGAATCTTGTATTTATTTTAGTACCCTCTTAAGCTCGTCCCAAGTCACACTCCATCCATCTTCTCAAGTATATGGATCAATCAGGGAGATTGGTTTGACCAAAATCATATTTATGGAACCTTTTTTAGGTTATTTTAAATACTCTTTTGGGATCATTATATTCGCTTCTTTAAGGTTCTTCTCGAACCAATCCTTAAAGATGAAACATTCTTCCATAGTGAGCCCAAACAACTTGTGGTATGAGGAATAATTCGGTTGATCCTTCTTGTCGACCTCTTCAGGTTTCTTTAGATCTCGTAGTCTAAACTCAGGCTTCTTCATCAGACTTTTAATCATTTTGGATACGACTTCATCTTTGAAAGAATACATCATTTTCTGTCATTTTGCCAGAGATATTCTCTTATTCCCTCTCGAGGTGATCCTTCTTGAGGCAATAACTAGTTGGACTGGTTACTCTGTTTCTCAGCATGCGATGATGAAGATTGGCAAGGATTTTTTGGATATATCTTTATTGGTTGTTTTCCTTTGTTGACAGTCCCTGTTGTTCCTGACTTCTTTTCAAATACTCTGGTTGCCTTGGATTTCTCGTGAGAATCCAAATGTTTGATTTCTTCTTGAAGGCTGCTGACTTTACTAAGTAGCTTCTCGAAGGATTTGATAGTGAGTCCCTTGAGCAGGAAAGCTACTGGCCCATGAAAGCTTTCGAGTATGATCTCAATCGCGTGATGTTCCTGTAGCTGAGGTTCACATTTAATGATAAGGTTTCTCCACCTTAAAATGTGATCCACCAAAGTCTTATTGCACTTTTCTTTTCCCTCATGAGCTCTCCTATAGAGACATGGTGTTGCACTCTGACAAATCTTTTCACAAATAATTTTGTCAACTAGGCAAATGTCTTAACTGATCCATAGGGTAAATCAGCATACCAATCAAATGTGATCCCTGACAAGCTGCTGATGAACGGTTGGAAGAGTAAAGCTTCGCTATTTCTTGTGTTGCCACAACTGGCTCAGATATGTGCTATATGTTGTATGGGATTTATAGTCCCATTAAATATCTTAAAGTTTGGGGACACAAAACCCTTGGGTAAGGGTACGGCATCAAATTCATCTGGATAGGGTCTACCCTTTAGAATCAATGCACCACCCTTAGATTGGGTTAAGGCTTCCCGAACTTGCTAAACCATTTGCTTAAATTCTATCTCTGGCATGGTGCTCGATGGAGAATCCTTCTTTGGTTGCTCATCCTTATTTACTAAGGCAACTTCTCTTCTTTCGTGTGTGATGTGTATTATTTTTTATTGGTTGACCTCAGGAGAGGCTAATTGCGGTGCTTGTGATTGCCATTGAAAGGTGTTCATGACGGTCATGGCTGCGACCATTTATTCTATTTTTTTCTCTAGTTGGCTGACTTGCTCATGCCTTAAAAGGATAGCCCTAAGCAGCTTATATACGACATTCTTTTCGACGAGAGGTTGAGCCTCATGCACAGATGTAGCGGCTCTGGTTTCAATGACTTGGACATCCATGAAATCCTCTTTGAGGTAATCATTATAGTCAAAATCTTCATCATCATCATCGATGAAAACTCCGTGTTCTCGAGCTAACTCAAATATCTCGACTCTAAGCTTTTCAAATTTTTCTTTGATTATTGACTCTTTGATTATCTGGAGGACCCTGCTGGACCTCCTCCTCTTGCTCTTCCATCTCACAGGCAATTATTGCGACAATGTCAGATACTTCAAACCCAGGCTTCATTCCATGCTCTTGCCCTGCAGGCATACTGGACTATATCTGTACAACGACCTTGGGTATCCACACCTTTTTCTTTAACGATGATGTCTCAGGATAGAGTGTCCTAGCAAAAATATCGATATGTCAAAGGGAGGTATCCTCCCCATGGTGCGGACCGAGTATAGTACTGGGCAATTTCTTCATCTTTTCCTTTAAATTTTTAGGGATGTCTTTGAAGTGGGTGATCAGTAGGATTCTCGGATTCAGTTTTAACTTAACTGGTCGACGACCTGTGGTCCTGATAGCAGTAGAACTTGTGGTGACAATAGTAGTGTCGACTCTGCTTCCTCATCGGAACCAGATGGGAATACGAGCAGGTAGATTTTCAGTTAACTTCTGAGATTGCCTGGCAGATTTGACATCCCTTAGAGTTTCTTTCTTCATACGAGGGGAAATTGCATGTCCCACTAGTTTAAGTAATTCATGAACTGAGCATCCCTCTTTGACAGCTAGTCTCTGAAAATATGAACTGACTCGAGTGACAGGAGTAGGTTTCTTTTTCTCCACACCCTGTCCATGAAGTGACGGTACTGTGGCGACAATTTTCTGGAAACTCTCATATCTATTGGTATTCATTAAAGGATGGAATCTACTTCCTTAAAGAAGTGGATATGTTTCTAGTAATCTTGATTCATCTTGGTGAGGATCTTTGTTAACGGGTATCTCCTTAGGAGCCTCAGCTTTAATGGCCCTTTGAACTCTCCTGCTGCAATTTCTCCTATTTAGGTTAGTGGTGCAGTAGTTGAACTTGATCCGATTTCGAATAATGATGGTGGGACAGATAATCCCTGTTGGATCATTAATGATTATTACTTCTTTCCTTTTTGAAGCAGCAAGAACATCAAGCTTGGTAATTTTCGTAGTGGCAACAATAGTCTTGGCCTTCTTATAAGAAGGGAAGTCCTGAAGACATTTCAGGTTGAACTCAACAGACGACTTCTGAATTTCTGGAGCGATGGCTTTTATTATAACGAACGGGGCCTTCTCAAGGATGACCTCAAGATCTTCAAATTCGGCTCCAAACTTAATGGTAGGATCAACATTGCGTGTTTCTTGGCTTGTCTGCAAGTTGTAAGAAAAATTCAACATTGGGTAAGCAATTGCAACAGCTTTAAAATAGAAAGTTCTGGGGTTAGCTATATGGCCAAAATCTTGTAATCTCAGTGTAAGCACTGAAAATTAACAGAGGTTGATCTGTAGAACAGGTAAGTCTTAGTTTGTGAGGATTTTAAGATTTTTTGTAAAAAGGTAATTTAAAAGTAGAAAAATTTAATTAACTTTAAAGCATGCGCAACATAGCACAATTTGATTTAATTTACAAAATAACAAATCAAACTTGAAAGGAAGATGTGAAGTGTTTAGAACCCAGTGCGAGACCGATTTAGCAACACACAATGCCCAGGTGGAACTAGTCCATCAACATACTTATTAGGGGTCTGACCCCACATGAAGATTTAAAGAGTCCTTAATGGCCTCCTGAAACCCTCTGTTCAAAGGTGATTGAACAGACAGTCCTGAAATCCAAGGAGTTGGTCGTACTTTCTTAAGACAGAAATGGGTAAAGTATGTCAATGGAAGAACAAGAATTTGGTCCAAAAGGGATATAGACACATTCCGATGTGTGAAGATAATATTTCCTTATTTAAATGGAGAGAAAAGCTTGTCCCCACCGGAGTCGCCAGAAGTTGTCAGCACTATTTTGGTTGAGGAGTTACCCATAAGAAGTAGTCGGTCATCAAAATTGAAATCTTGTCGCCTGCTTTAGGATCGCATTTTAATTTACATATAAATTTAAGTTTAGAAAAATATGAAGAAAAACAAACCTCAAATTTTTCTTAGTTTAAATGAAAGAGCACTGTACCTCAAACCTTGTATCTATCCTGAAAGATAAACACAAGACTTGAGGATGAAGCTCAATCAAATAAGCTAAGAACTATATGACGTCTGTTTGGTCTACAAAATCATTTTTTTTTGCTGATAATTTCCCCTATCTAATATGAAGAATTAAATAGGGTTTATATTAAGCTGGGTTTGGACAAGCTTCCTATACGGGAAAACCCCTATAGTTAATTACATCTTAGGTAACCAATGTCACCTAAGAAAACTCTCGATAAAAATCAAGAAATATTACCTTTAAGGAGGTCAAAGCATAGGAATTTTCAACAAGATTAGACAAACAAGTGTGAAAAGGGATTGGTTCAAATTTGGAACATCTGTTGTAGAACTAGGAGATGTCATGGATTTGGAAGAGAGCCTCGGTGACTTCCTAGTCTATCCTATTCTTTGGCTTCAGTTTTGAGGAGAAATTATTTAAATGTTTCATCGTATCAATTTTATTTAATTATAGCTTATATTTGTGTGAAATGATCAGACAAATAGCCTGGAAGTTGTGATGATTTAGGTCGCGATAAACAACAACCTTAGAATCCTAAGGCGAGTTAGGGCTTATATTATATAACAGAGCTGTACAAAGCTCCAAATATGAGGTGAGAATTTATGTTGCATAAGTAAACTACCTCAAAGTCCTATGGATTTGTTGTTTAATTCTATGGAATGAAATTGGTTTAGATGGGGAAGACATGTTTCGCTGTTGAAGATGGTTGTGCTGCCCACCATGCTAGCTTCAAACTCCTTGCCGTGACGAGTTTAAGTTTTCTAGGGTGTCAAGTTATGATGTCAAATCAGGTGGCTCTATGGTTGTAGTTCTTTAAATGTTATGGGGCATGTTAAAGTTGATTAGAGCGACATCGGTTAGGAACTTACGGTTTCCTCGTTCTGGCGCCGTTATTTTCTATTGGATTCACTTAGTCCAAAAGAATTTATTAAACTCAAATTAATGAGTTTCGTACTTCCATTTAGAGCATGGGAAGCCTTTTTAGCAACCGTAGGTTACCTCATTTGAGGGATTCCCGATCATCCGATAGAGACGTCTTAATTTAGTTATAGTTGTGATATTTGTGAAGTTTGTGATTAAATTTTGAGTTGCTTTATATTTTGAATGTTGTGGAGGTGATTTTTATCTTAGTTGATTTTAATTTTGATTTTTATCTTAGGTGATTTTCATCCTAATAATTTTTGTTTTCATGCAGTGTGACATTGTTGTTTAACATGCAAGTTTTATAAGCATAAAAAGTACAGTATGAAAGTACAAGAAAAGTAGCAGTGCAAACTATAAAAGGTGTAGCTGACGAGTGTTCTTGTTCCACCACCTGAAACTCAAAATTCATGTGAGTGCATTTTATATAAAGCAAAAAAGTAAGGTTTTAGTGATCAACCCAACCCTAGGTCATATCTTGGTGGGGCAAGTTGATGTTGTCAAGACACTTAGCCAACTTTTTAATTTAGTCTTGTAGTGTTTTTAAGAATCTTCAATTTTTTATTATGTTTATTTTTCTAATCCTCATTTAACCAAATTTGATTTTGCCTAAGTCACTACTAAGCCCTTTAGACTTTTGATACATGTCTTAGTTATATTTTGAAAGAGATTGAAGTTTAAGTGATGGTGACTCATTTTTTGAAAATCATTTCAACATAAATAGGGGTGTTAAATTAGTGAGTTATCAACACCCAAAATCATACCCCTAAGTCTAGAATCAGACTTCCGACTTTTAATAATTTAAGAATATTACAAATTTATCCTTTAATTGGAAGAAGTGGGATTAATTTCTACAAAAATAATCCCTTGTGTTTCAATCATCCAAATATGCTGATTAGGATCAAAGGTTACCCATTTCACCTTTCTTGAATTGAGCCTAAATGTTAATTAAGGCTATATTTCTAAAATTACATCTTTTCCCCTAAGGCTCATAAGTCATCAAATTTAATTCAAATGACTTTGGAATTTTCATCACACCTCACTCATTGGTCATTTAAGACATCAGAGGACAAAATGTGATTTTTCAAATTTTAATTTAATTTATATATTTATTTATATTCAACAAATATGATTTTTTAAAGAAAATTCTTAACTTGACCAAAGTAAAACATAATCCCTTGAAATTTTTTTGGAGTTAGACTTAAACTAGAGAAACACTTGGGCCAAATTTCATGGTTTTTTGAGTTCTATTTTAATTATTAGAATTATTCCAAGTTCTCGAGTATTTATTAATTATAAAATATTTTAAATATGAAAAATTAAGTTTCACATTTTTATTAAATCTCTCTAAGGTCAAGGAACCTAGCGTAAGAAACTTCACATTTTTTTTTATTTTTCTTTGAATTGTTAGAATTATTTTAGTGAAAGTCCATTTTTAGCCTTCAAAAATTATTTTAAGCTTCAAAATTCAATATCTTCTAGTAGAAAATTAGGAAAAATATTCCAATTGTTCCTAAGTGCTTAAAAAATAATTTAGAATATTTTCATGAATTTTATTATTTTTGTGATTTTTATCATTTTTTAATTATTTAAATACTAAGGAAAGGCTTAAAAATGAAAATTTTATTTTAATTACAAATTTATTTTTAGAAAATTTCTCTAATCACAGAGAACTCCCAAAGCTAATTTTTTATAATTTTTTAGTTATATTTTAATTGTGAAAAATTATTTTAGTGTTAAAAATGACATTTAACTCAAAAAATCATTTTGAGTTGTTAAATGAGCTCCAAATATTTTTAAATTTAATATGGGGAGTTCTATGAACTTCAAGTTATAGTGGAGATTAAAAATCAAGTCATTTAGGTGTTTGTGTTTCTCAAAATTAATTTTCTTTACATTTTAGGTTTTGACAAAGTTAGGTGCATTCTTAATGACTTAGATCATGAAAGATTTTCCAAAGGTTTCTCTGGCCATAATAAACCTTCCAAAATTTTCTTGAAATTTTCTAAGCAACATGCCAATTATTATAATTAATTGATGCAAATAATTGACATAAACTTGAAAAATATGGATCTATGTCTAGAGATCTCCGCTTACTTTATAAAAATAAGAGAAAGTTCCCAAAGACAGAGGCAACAACATGCCAAAATTTCAAGCCAAGGTGAAATGTCTACATGCATGGAGAATCAAAAGACTCAAAATAGTATTTAATTAACAAAAAATAAAATTTTCATCCCACAAACTTCAAATTATTTCTACATTGTTCTTCTTTGTTTACTCAGCAAGAGGGTATTTTTATTTTATTTTTTTGATTTTTTTTACACCAAGATATGGATTTTTGAAGTTAGGGATCATTTTCTAATTTATTTAGTTCCTTATTTATCTACTTGAACGCGTTGTGCCACCTCATCCTAGGCATCTCAGAAGCTCCCGCATCGTCTTTTGGTTCGGCGCCGCCATCTTACTCGGCAGTCACGTGTCTCGGGTTTAACACGGCGAGAGTTCATCCGACCAGATCTTGTCCGTTGATGAGATAAATGCGTGATCAGACGGCTCCCCTTCATCGTCCCCAAATAGGCTGACTCGTGATCGTTGACACTAAATCCTAAGATCTCACTCATTTCTCCACCAAATGACCATGGGTTTGATCCTATGGACTCATCAAAGTGTGACAAACATATCCATATGGTAAACATGCCATTAAACAAACCCTATTAAAATGAAGAATTGAAAAAGGTTCGAGAAGAGAGGAAGTTCGATATCTTTGATATGAGATAGGAAGCGTCAATCAGAGGTGCTCAACACGTTCATGGAGGTCCAAGGAGGCTAGGGATTGAGCCTCTAGTTGTTGGGAAAGGTCTAGACCTGAATTCGATCAAAGTCAGATTTGGGTGTTGGTCTTGACCTATCTTAGAGGATCTATATCAGGGGCTTTGATAAGGCTTTGTCTTAGTACAATGTGGCGATGTTGTTCGTGAGTTTAATTTGGATTTGGTGCACTGTGGAGCTGTGGTCAAGACTGTCTTGTCTCTAGCAAGGATTTGAGCTACAAAATTGAACTCCAGCAAGGGAAATTATGGCAATGGAGTGGTTGGGTTGCACTGTGCAGGTCTCAAGGAAGCTTAGGGAGTGATTTCAGAGGGTATCCTTAAGAAATTTCCACCACCACATTCATGTCCATCAAGGTGGAGCTTTTATAAAAATGGCTTAGGGTGGCTTTGTGAGCCATTGTATGGGTGTAAAGTGTTACTTATGTGGAGGGCAGAGAGGCTCTAAACTTCAAACAGGATGATGTGGCCTCTAGGTTTGAAATGGGTTTGCATTTTTCAAGGGTGGCTCATGGTTTTGGCTCCTTCGGTGACTAGGCCAGTCGACAAGGCTAAGACAGGTGGCCAGGAGGTCAAGTGAGCCATGGGAATCTGGCACAACAATTTTTTTGGCCAGATCTTTAGTTTTGGCAAAAATCCCTTAAGATTAAAAATTTTTTGAAATAAATCCCATGATTTGGGGATTATTTTGTCCATGGCTCATTTGGGTGGTTCCATGGGGTTTTTCCTAGTCAATAAGGTCCAAATTTTTTTGTGGCGGCTTTGCCTAGACCAATTTAGCATGGCTAAGTCAATTTTGGTGCATGGGTCCATTATGGGTCCAAATGACCAAAGCTTAGGTTTAGGGTAGGCTATCCATGACTTTAAGCCCAATTTATTGATCAAAACTGTTTAAATGATTGTAATGAAGATTGCTTGTGAAGTATTGAAGTAATTTTGAGTTCAATTGGAAGCTCAATTTCAAGGATTTTTAGATTTTGGTCATTTTGGGCATGTCAGACTAGACTTGGGATTAGATTGAGCTAGGCTTGGAATTTGGCTCAATTTCATGGTCAAAATGATCAAGGGTGATGTTATGAATATTTTTCATGAAGGAAGGGAGTGAAAATTTTTGGGCTAAGGCAATCAATTTGGTGGAATTTTGAGACATGGCCAATTTAGGAAAAAATTGGGGATTTTTGGTTTTGGGTTGAAATTAAATGAAATTGAGGCTTCACCAAGGCCAATTAAAGATCAATTTTTATATTTAGGAGTTTTATGAGGAGTTTAGGATTTGAATTGAGACCAATGAGTAGGCCATGAGGTTCAATTTGGTAGAACCAACTCATAGGGCTAAAATTAGGGGTTTGACTTAGATCAAAATTAGGCTCAAAGCATGGGCTGATTGAGCTTGGATTTAGTTTAGAATTGTCATATGGAAGGCTAATTTGAGTTTAGAATTGAAATTGGGGAAAATTGGGACCAAATTGATGGACATTTAAAGTGAATTTAGGGAAATTGGACCTTTAAAGGTAATTTGGGGGTTTAGGTCAACATGGTCAAATTAGTCAAATTGGGTCATGTGGTGGTAGTTTAGAAAAATGAAATTGAGAATATTTGGAATGTTTTGAAAATTTTTGGGATTTTTTGAAATTTTTGGCTAAGGAGTGGCATTTTGGTTAATTGGCAATTTTTTTGTGTTTTTTGGTAATTTGGATGTTTTCAAAGGATTTGTGATGATTTTTGAACAAAGTTTGGTATTTTGGGTAAATTTAGGAATTTTGGCCAAATTTAGGGTTTCAAGGGTATTTAGGTAATTTGGGGGAGTTCAAGGGCAAAAAGGCCAAGTTAAGTATTTTTGGTAAAGTTGGAGTGCCAACCACCATAAATGAGTTGTGGACCAATGGAAAGCCCATTTGGGTCCTCTATTTACTGTTCTTAGCTAAACCTTAGCCTAGGGCTAGTGAGTTTAGGGGACCATCTACATTAGTCTCCCAAGGATTAAGGGATCAAAGTCAAGCAATTTTGGATTAAGGGTCAGTGCTAGAGGTTAGGACCATTATGTGGAACTTCAAATTGAGTAAAGAGGTGTTTGGAATTTCTAATGGTGAGGGTTCCTATTCTAGTTTTCTATGAATAGTCAACACAAAAGTCTTATGGCTATAGCCTAGGCTACTAAAGAGGAAAAAAACTAGACCTCAACCAAAAGTGTGGTCAACACTTCATTAAAAGGTTTTGACATTAATGATCCACATACAACATCATCTATAATAGATCTAAGTGATCCTACTAATCCATTGTAAAAGTTTTAAATTATTAACCAATCTAGTAAAGTATGGTGTGGACATTTACTAAGGAGATTTTTAAATCTATCTCAGGCTTCATATATTGATTCCCCTTCAAAATGACAAACAGATGTAATATCATTTCTAAGCTTAACAGTATTTTAGGGTGGAAAATGTTTAGCCAAAAATTTTTGTAATAGTTCTCCCCAAGTTCTAATAGATCCAGGTGCTAATGAATTTAACCAAGCTTTAGCTTTATCCTTTAATGAAAATGAAAAAAAGTTTTAGCCTCGCAACATCATAAGACACTCCATCATATTTAAAGGTAGCACATATTTCAAGAAAACTAGCAAGATGTAAGTTAGGATATTTAGTAAGTGTTCCTTCAAATTGATTATTTTTTACCATTTGGATCATAGCAAGTTTAAGCTCAAATGAATTAGCAGCAACATCATAATTTTGAATAGCAAAGTGAAGTTCATCTGCTCTAAGATTAGCATAATCTTCAAAGGTTTTTATCGATTTTCATTTATTTAATTATCTAAGTTATTTGCCATTTTTTTCAAAATTTTAATTTCTTTTTGTTGTTTTTGAACTTTCAATAGTATGTTCTAATTTTTAATCGTAATGTACTAAACTATCAGATTCAATACTACGCATAAACAAATATACTAAGCAAAGAATAATTTCTTAAAAACACTCTTAAATATATATAATTTTTTTGATTTTTTTTAATGATTTTATTTTTTTTTAAATATTTTATTTTTAATTTTTATCACTAAATTTCCTAATTTACCAAATCTATTTAATTTACCGTTTCCTTCTCCAGCAATAACGCCAAAAACTTGATCCCCGGTAATTATAGTTGTGCAAAATTTATTGACTACGTTTTGCAACAGCGCAAAAAACTTAATGCATTATTGTATGAATAAAAAATTTAAGAAAATTTATGTAGGGATTCTACGCAAGTATACGTATTGCTATCAAGCAATACAGGACTTTCTGTTTAAGCCCCAAATATCAATCTCACGAGGAAGTTTTAAATTCAAAATGATCAATTAACTAGGAAACTCATAACTATAAAATAGAAATACTGTCACTAATTTTGATTTTTAAAGGAACTATCAGAACTAAGTTATTAACTACTAGCAAAAATGTAATGCAAAGTTAAACAGTAACTACCAAACTATGTTTATGTGATGGAGTTATCTAATATGAAAAAACATCTTCTCCACTACAATAAATTTTTGGTTAAATGAGATGAGATAAATGGTTTAACTGTATTGTGCCAAATAAGAAAAATTTTAATTCTCTACCCTTATTCAGTGTTATAGACAATCGTTGGGTAATCTCAGGTTTAGTCCCTAAATCTATGGTTAGGCTGGGAGGATACTAGTTCTCACTCCAGAGCTCCCACTTCCTTTCCCCTAAAAGCTAACGCTCGCTTTAGTTTTTAAACACTAAAACCAAATTGGGGAATTTAGTCTGTCACCCTAAAATCTCCAATTCTATTCCAAGCAATGTATATTTCCCTATTTATTTGAACTTAATTCCATGAACGAAACACTCCTCCATGAAATTAAATGTGATTCTCACTCTATTGCAGAAATTATATTCCATTTCAAGAATCATATGTTTCACAATAAAATTTAACATTTCAGTTGGTCAAATTGAAAAGTAAATTAAGAACGCAGTGGAAAACCATCAAAATTTATTTTATATTTTAAAATTTGCACATCCAAATTATCTCTTCATTTCACCATTTCTCAAAGTCAGGAGAAAGATAAGAAAAACCACTCAGAATTTATGAGAAAGATATGACAAAACAAAAATTTTATATATAAAAGAAAGTTCATACAATAATAATAAACAAACAACACTTATCTGAAGCTCTTTCTCAAGGAAAATCCTTTGTAGCCTCTCTTTGACTCTCGCTCTTTACAAGACTCTTGATTCTCTCTTAGAAGATGTAAGGAAGAAGAAATATTTCACTTCTCTCCCTCTCCAACAATGCTTAGAAAAGAATTCAAACTTAAACTCACCACAAAACTCAAAGAACTAACTCAAAACTATAAGGAACTAAAGGACTAATGGACACAAGGTGAGGGGGGACTTTTTTGATCATTTTTTACTCTCAATAGAGCCTAATGTTAGTTTTTCAAGTGGTGCATCCAAAAACTCTTTAGAAAGCCTCCAAATTCATTGAATCTTCTACAAACATGCCTTGCACTGACATTGGCACCGTTGGCACCAGTGGCCCTTTAATTAATTCCGTGTTTTTTGTCAAATGGCGACATCGGTGCCCAGTCTGGTGTCGTCTGTGTTGAAGCTATTCTTGACTCCTGGGTAATGTTGGCATCGTCGGCGCTGAGTATTTTTTCCAAAACCCCATTATGACTCCAAATTTCGTCCTTTTTCTTCCTTTTTTACTTCAAGTGCTAAAAATCAATAACCTGTAATAAAACATGAAAAATAACTTCCTTTAAAGCTCAATATCACCAAAAATGATTATAAAATATAGGTCTAAAAATGCATATAGTTTAAGCAACCTGCATAAAGTTTCTCAAGGGGATTCCGATGGGGTGTGCTATGTGACGAAAGCTAACTCCTCTGCAACCAGAGAGCTAGTAGGAATCCATTTTAGATTCAGGACGTAGAGCTCCTTTTCATGAATTAAACTTAATTTTGTAGGAGCTTCCATGGCACGTTGCCTCTCCAAGAAAAGTAAAGTTGTGTGTTTGCATCAATTGTCATTTCTATGTTACTTCCTCCTAAAAGGCGCATCCAAAACCCTTTCTTCATTTTCACTGACCAAGCCTCTTATTGGCGTGCTGATCTTGATTGCAACAGAATAGCCCCTCCCACTAGGTATTGTAATCCTTCAAATTCCTCCTCTTCAGATAGGATTCCTCCCTGACACTGATTCTGAGTACTGACAGTTGTCCTTCTACTTCACGGTGATTGACAACTTTCATCAGGCAACCTTCATAGTCTACGTTGATTTGACCGTACCCCAAGTCAAAACTCACCAAACCGCTCTAGGCTGCTTTTTTTTCATTAAATTTGGGATTTAAGCCTTCTTTAAAAGTGAAGATCAACCTCTAGCCCGACATTTTCCTTCATGAAATAGAGGAAACGTCAGCAAGTTGATACTTTGCATGAACAAGAACAATAGCAAACCATTATTAAGTGGATTTTAAATTTTAAATGTGCAAACATTTTATTTATTTTAATTTGGAAAATTTTTAAAATTTAAGCAAGATATTTTAGATGTGAAAAGTTTAAAATTTTTATTTTATTAAGATTAATTTTGTCTACAAAATTTTGGACTCAGTCATAGAAAATGGCCAAATAGACACCATCAAAAGGAGTAACACTTTAAAGTTCATCCCAGATAATGTTAAGTTGTATAGTATTTCTCTAAATTTTGCCTATTGACTGGTAGCATGGGCCATTTTCCCTAGAAATACACCAACTGGTAAAGTCCTCTTGAGTATACTCTCTCCAAGACAAATTGTCCCTCCCAGGTTGGCTCATATTTTTCACCTATGTTGCGGTGTTTAAGGATAGACCTCCTAAGGATGAGTACGAGTTCACCGACATTGAATTTCCTTGAGTAGAATAATTTATTATGGGCTCGATCCATCTTTCCTTGATAGAGTTCGAAATTCTACTGTTCTTCTAGTTATTTTCTTTCAAGGATTTCTAACTTTTCTTGTCTGAGCTTGGCATTATCTTCAAATATAATCTGGTTGGTGATGGCAACTCTGAGTGAAGGTGTCTGCTCTTCCAACAAGAGTACAACTTCAAACCTGTACACGAGCGCATATGGTGTACACTTAGTAGGAGCTCTGAACGTTGCTCGGTAAGTCCACAAAGCCTCTAACAAATTTTCACTCCACCCTTCTTATTTTCGTCCAAAGTTTTTTTTAAAGTGTGCACAAGTTTCATATTAGAGCCCTTGACTAGGCCATTAACTTTGAGGTTTTAAATCGTAGAATATCTCCAATATATCTTGTGTCGCTTGATAAAGCTGTTGATCTTGGTGCTCTTGAAGGCTGACCCATTGTCAAAAATAACTCTGCATGGAACACCAAAATGGTAGACGATTTGAATTTTGAAGAACTGCAAAATGTGATGCACTGTGAGCTCTCTTAATAGCACTATCATTGGCCATTTAGAGAAGTAATCTGTAGTTGTGAGAATAAATCTGTTTTCCTTTGAAGATGGAGGGTCTATTAGACCCTCTATGTCCTTGCACCAACACTTGAATGACCAGGAGGCGACGGTTGGGTGTAGCACATTTTGAGGTTGGTGCAAGACCACTACATGCACCTGACATAAGTGACACTTTCTGGTTGTATCCATGCAATCCATTATCATTGCTGACCAATAATATTTGAGTCTTTTAAATTTCTTTTTCATCTTCAGCCCTGATTGGTGATAACCACACAATTTGGCGTGTACTTCTTTGATGATATCTTGTGATTTTGCTCTTTTAAGGCATCACTGCCACATCTGATCGAAGGATCTTCTATAGAGAACATCACCTACGAAAACATATGACATGGCTCTTCTTGTGATATGATATGCTTCTGTCTTATGATCTAGTAGTCATCATGTTTGCATGTAATGTATTTAAGGCATTTGCCAATCTTCAATAACTTCAACAACTGAAGCTACTACCTCTTATGCCTCTCTCTCAAGCTTATGAAATTTATTAGGGTCAGCCCACGGAAAAACCTAATGTCTCTGTACTGTGATGTCGATGTAATCCTCTGGAAGACATGTTACTTCTTTAGCAAGTTTGGCTAAAGAAAGTCATGGGTGTTATCTCCTCAAGGAATCTGATACAATGTCACATTGAGCATTTTTTCTAGCAACTTCATCATATATTGGTGCTATTTTGTTAATCATGGCTTCAAAATCTTGAACTGTTCGATGATCTATTGAATGATGAGTTGTTAGTCACCATAGATGACAATGTCCAATCCGGTGATTAACACTTCAAATTCTTCCACATTGTTACAATTGTCTCTAATCCTTTATCTTTTCTGACAAATGAAGCTCCGCTAAAGTACATTTCTAAATGCTTGACACTAGATGATTCCACTTGTAGTATCTGCTCAACTGACAAGCTATCTTCGACATGGGACCCAGCTGAAATCGGGTGGGTTGCGATAAAATTTTCTACAATTAACTCACAACAAGTTAGGCCCAAAATGACAGAAGAAAGCGCAAAACTCAGACTTTAAGAACTGGAGAGTCTCGAGGGAAAAATATTGGAAGCACATCAACATTTGGAGCTCTACCAGGCAAAGATGGTACAAGCCCATGACAAATTGGTCCACCCAAGAACATTTAAAATTGCTGAACTCATACTTGTGCTCAAAAGACCTATTCTTGCTAGCCACAAAATAGGTGGGAAGTTAGAGCCAACTTGGGATGGACCATTTGTCATTGAGAAGGTCTATACAGAAGGAGCCTACCAATTAGTGGACTTCTGGGGTGAATGACCCATGTTACCGATAAATGGACGATACCTGAAAACCTATTACGCAACCTGATGTCACCGACCTCCGCTTGCCTATGCTTGCTTTGAAACTTTGAAACTTTGATTATTAAAGGGTTATCTATGTGGTCAAATGTCTATGACTGGGTCCAAATTTTGTGATTAACCTCATTATAATGAAAATTTTGAGAAAGATTTTTGAACTTCACACGTTCTCTTTTCTACCACCTTTGAATTTAAATACTTTACTAAATTAAACAAAACTCACACATAAAATGAATAATCCCTTTTCACCAAAACAAACTAAAATTTACTTTAATGAATACTTGGTTTTGCTCTTGTTCATGCCAAGCTTTGGCCCACTGACGTTTCTTTCTGTCGTCTGCAGAAAAATGTCAGGACAGAGGTTGATCTTTACCTTCCAGGACGGCTGGAACCTCGCACTGAATGAAGAGATGGTGCCACAAGGAGGTGTCATAGATTTCAACGTGGATTTCAACCAGGTTGATATGGACTATGACGATCCTCTAATGGATGTAGTCAGCAATAAAGAAAGGGAGGGACTGCCTTCACTGTTGAGGGTGACCACTCAAGATGATGTGTCAAGCAAAAGTAAAAATGTGATAGCTGAACAAGATCTGATGGAGGGGCCCAGCTGTCTGCCCTCCATGGTGGCTACTCCAGCGAGGGGCCTGATAGCCGCCCGTAGTGAACAACTACCAAATACTCTGCTCCGCAGGATGCAACACATAAATGCCAGCCGAAAGAAACAGAGAGCCTTTCTACGACAGGAACGCAAGAGCCAGAGAGACGTGAGCAGTTTTGTTACCCCCATTCCTGAAAGACATATTTACGACCGAGATCTGAGAGAAAATTTCGCCAGCCTGCCCACTACAGATGAAGATTCAAGATTTGTGACAGAATCAGATGTGCCCCCAGTTCCAGATATCTTGTACAGAGGTTGCCCAAGATGTAACATTGAGGTGCAAGCTGGGACATCAGTCACAGGCGCATTTGTAGAATGCTCGGACTGCAACGTTCTACATCTACAACGTTTCAGTACATAGAAGAATACACTTCAAGCACCAACGAGTCTTAAACTCTAGATTTCGTGGCAAATGAACCGTGTGTCCCACTAGGGATGGATCAGCGCGCATCATGGAGCCCAGGATCATACATCCCACTAGATGCTGAATCTCATTTTCTGGATCGACCAACACCAGTTTGGGTTCCCTCCGAGGCCCGGAGGAAGGAACGCGCACGGCAGCTGCCGACTCCTGGTATGGTAGAATAC
Source organism: Phalaenopsis hybrid cultivar (assembly GCA_002079205.1). Classification (NCBI taxonomy): domain Eukaryota; kingdom Viridiplantae; phylum Streptophyta; class Magnoliopsida; order Asparagales; family Orchidaceae; genus Phalaenopsis; species Phalaenopsis hybrid cultivar. Next base: position 207,448 of record JXCR01138118.1, read on the forward strand.
TAAAAGATAAACAAAGTAAATAAAAGAGAATTTGAGTTCTATAAAGAGGTTCAGGGAAAGTTTATCAACATATTGGAGGGCCTGGAGCTACATACCAAGGTTTTCTCTGAAACTGATGAAAGAAGCATTCTAGACTGCATCTTCGATTTAAGAGATAGAGGTTGAGCGGGCCTTCTCATGGAGAGAATATACTCCGAGCCAAAGAAATGGATGCAAGGAAAGGGAAGAATCACCATCCAATGCGGCTGTTGCAACAATTTTACGACCGACAGACAGGAAAATCCACCTAGGATCATGAGATACGACCAAGTGGATCCGTTGCCACCAATGATAAAATGGATGATCAAGAGAATGGTTAAGTGGAATATTCTACCCACTACTTGCATTCCTAACGGTTGCATCATCAACATTTATGAATAAGGTGACTGCATTCCCCCACATATCGACCATCATGATTTTGTGAGGTCTTTCTGCACGGTCTCGTTCATGAGTAAGAGCTATATTCTGTTTGGAAAAGAAATCGATATAGTTGGCCCTAGCAAATTCAGAGGAGATGTGGAGATTCCTCTTCTAGTCGATTCAGTACTTGTTCTGAAGGGCAACAGAGTAGACGTTGCCAAGCACTGCATCCTAGGATTACAACATCGTAGGGTGTCTGTAACCTTCCATTGAATGGATGACAGTAAAACACCATGTGGATTCCAACAGGACCCATAATTGGAGGATTTGTTTCCTTACGAGCTATGAGAAGGTTGTACCTCTAAGTACATGCAAAGGGAACTCTTATCTTGGAGCATGACTTAGAAGGTCTGCTTGATCAGGAACAAAACATACCGGGCACAAAGGGTTTACTTGCTTTCTTTTAACAGCATGACATGTATCCGATGTATTCAGTCTATGATGTACTCATATCATGAGAGGGTTCTTAATGTATTTCAGCATGGATTACATGATGTACTTATTGAGGCATTAGTATATGTTTGATCTGTAGCATCTTTATTGAAGCAGATTAATGAAAATTTCTCTCAAATTGTGCCTTTTTGTCAATTGCCTTTTGTGCAATGGATGAAAGTCGTGGACCATGCAATTATTTGGGATTCCAATGAACAAAAAGTGAAACAACAAATCTTCAACAAACAAAACACAAATGAAAAATAATCATAAATAAGTGAATAACGAAACAAATTTCTTTTTAAATCAACCTATTAAAATTAAAACATTAAAAATGCATTTTGAAAAATTAAATGTGATGAAAACAACAAGAAAATAAAATAGACCTGTTGAGTAGATTCTTCCGTTTTCAGAATTTCCTACTCTTTGTCCGCGCAGCACAACCATTGTTATCTATCATAACTTTCTTCACATCTTCGTAGAATTTTGCATTCTGTACAAACCTCACAAAGCTCTACAGATCTTTTTCAACAAAATCAACCTTTCTACATGACACACTTCTGCAAATTTAACACCACAAGCTCTTCACAAGTTTCAAATCACATCTTCAAATCAGTACTTAAATCCTAATTCTCACATTTTGAGGTCGATACCTAAATTTCGACTCTCTCCCAGAATTGATACCTACATTTCAATTCTCGCATCTTCGGATTGATACCTACATTTCAATTCTCTCATCTTTGGAATGATACCTACATTTCAATTCTCACTTCTGAATCAGTCATATATTTTTGATTCATTACATTTGAGGTTGGTCCTTACATTCCGACATTTTCTTTTGAGAATTGACCTACATTTCAATTCTCACTTTTGAATCAGTCCTACATTTCTGATTCATTACACTCAAGGTCGGTCCTTACATTCCGACACTTTTTTTTTAGAATTGACCTACATTTCAATTCTCATTTCTGAATCAGTCCTACATTTCTGATTCATTACATTCGAGGTCGTTCCTTACATTCTGACACTTTCTTTTGAGAATTGACCTACATTTCAATTCTTATTTCTGAATCAGTCCTACATTTCTGATTCATTACATTCGAGGTCGGTCCTTACATTCTGACACCCTCTTTTGAGAATTGACCTATGTTCAATTCTTATTTCTACATTTTTGATTCATTACATTCGAGGTTGGGCCTTACATTTCAACACTTTCTTTTGAGAATTGACCTACATTTCAATTCTCATTTCTGAATCAGTCCTACATTTCTGATTAATTACATTCGAGGTCGGTCCTTACATTTCAACACTTTCTTTTGAGAATTGACCTACATTTTAATTCTCATTTCTGAATCAGTCCTACATTTCTGATTTATTACATTCGAGGTCAGTCCTTACATTCCGACACTTTCTTTTGAGAATTGATCTACATTTTAATTCCCACTTCTGAATCAGTCCTACATTTCTGATTCATTACATTCGAGGTCGGTCCTTACATTCCGAGTTTCTTTTGAGAATTGATCTACATTTCAATTCTCATTTCTAAATAAGTCCTAAATTTCTGATTCATTACGTTCGAGGTCGGTCCTTACACTCCGACTCTCTCTCTCTCTCTTTTTGAATTGATATCTGAATTTCAATTCCCACCTCGGGGTCAGAACTTACATTCTGACTCCCATCCTATGGAAATCTCTAAAATTTCATAACTCAAAATCCACTCTCTGATCCTCAAGGAGAGTCCCTACACCTTAATTCCAACCAGACGATCACCTGCTAATTCCCCGGCAGAAACAAATCACACACACAACTCTACGCATACTTTCGAGTCTGTTGACTTAGGAGTTTGTATTTTTTTTGTTGATCGCGTTGGTCAACGCCAATACACACGGTGTGCTTGCCCAACACACCACACCTATTGGGGGTCCATTTGTTGACCTCATTTTTTGTTGAGGTTTAGTTTTTCCTCTTTAGACGTAAGGTCTAGCCATAGGATTTTCCTATTGACTATTCTTAGAAAACTAGACATGAAATCCTCACCATTAGAAATTCTACCCTCTTCTTTACTCAACTTGAAGTTTCACATGTTGGTCTCATCTCTAAATACTTAGTAGGTGGGGTCACTGTGGGGGAAACTCAAGATGAGTCACCGTTAGGATTGCATCATTAGAAATTCCAAACTCTTCTCCACTCAACTTGAAGTTCCACATATTGCTCTCAACCTCTGCACTTAGTAGGTTGGGTCACTGTGGGGGAAACTCAAGAGGAGTCACCCTTAGGACTGCTGGACCTTAGGGTTACCCCTGGGTGTTGGTCTCGAGCTAATGCACTCACTACACTCGTCTACACCCACAATCACTCACAACCCTGAACTCAAATTTCTAGTCTAAATCCCTTGATCTTTTGGGACACTCATGTAGATGGTCCCCTAAACCTACTAGCCCTAGGGTTATGGTTTAGCTAAGACCACTATGTAGAGGACCCAAAATGGGTTTTCCATTGGTCCATGACTTGTTGGTGATGGTTGGTACCTCAACTCTACCAAAATACCCATCTTAGCCTTTTACCCCTAAAACACCCCAAAATTACTAAAATACCCCTCAAAAGCCCAAAATTCCAAAAATTCCAAAAACTCGTAAAAAAATTCCAAGAAATCGCAAATATTTCCAATTTCATTTCTCTCAACTACGACATTATCCAATTTGGCCAATTTGACCATCTTTATAAAAAATCCCCAAATTTCCTATTAAAGACCCAAATTTCCCCAAATTCAACCCAAATGTCCATCAATTTGATCTCAATTGACTTCAATTTCAATACTAAACTCAAATTCACTTTTGATATGACTAAACTAAACTAAGTCCAAGCTCAATTGGTCCATGATTTGAACCCAATTTTGTTTTGGGTCAAAACCCCAATTTTTACCATATGACCTAATCTCACCAAATTGAATGCATAGCTTAGTCAATTGGCCCCAATTAATGTTGAAAAATCTTTATAACATTCCTATACATCAAAATCAATAATTGTCCTTGGTGAAGTCTCAAATCCATTTGATTTTGGCCTAAATCTAAAATTCCCAAATTTAGCTCCAAATTGGCTAAGTCCCCAAATTTCACCCAATTTATTGCCTTGATCTCCAAATTGGCATCCAATTCATGTTGGAAACTCTTCATGAGGTCCCTATTGACCATTTACAATAATAAATTTGGACTTATCTTAAGTCTAACCGAAGCTAGACCCAAGCCTAGCCCAATATGACCAAATTGATTAAAGTTCAAAATTCCCTCAAATTGACCCTTCAATTGAACTCAAAACCTCTTCTATTCTTCACCAAAGTTGTTCCTTATGATCATATACACCAAATGAAACATTTATTTGGGCCACCCATCCTTCACAAAAGTTGTTACTTATGATCATATACAACAAATGCAACAATTATTTGGGCCAATTGACATGGCTAACCTAGCCCAAACCCATGTTTTGGTCATTTGCACCCACTTGGACCAGTCAATTGACATGGCTAACCTAGCCCAAACCCAAGTTTTGGTCATTTGCATCCACTTGGACCCATTAAATGTGATCTAACCACCATAAAGCCACCAAATTAACTCCACCACAGCCATTAGTTGGACTTAGTGACCAGTACAAACACCTATCACCTAAATCAAGCCATGAACCAAAGGTTCCCCAAATTAAGGGATCTTATTTCCAAAAATGCACATGCTTAATCAAGCCATGGGCCAAAGGTCCCCCAAATTAAGGGATCTTATTTCCAAAAATGCACATGCTTAAGATATCTGTCAAGCCATGGACCAAAAGTCTCCCAAATTAAGGGATCTTATTTCCAAAAATGCACATGCTTAAGATATCTTTGCCAAATC
>JXCR01138118.1:220319-234158 GCA_002079205.1 Phalaenopsis hybrid cultivar
TTCCTTTTTGTTGAGCCCCTTTGAGCCCTATCACTCTTTGACCTCGTTGATATCACCTTGACGGCCCGATGCCGATGAGCTGGCGCCTATTTGGGATACGACGATTTGTCCTCTGCCCTTTGGCCGGATGTGCTTTGACGTATGGGGAGATCCCTGTTAAGATGATTTAGGTTATTTCGTGGGCCCCATGTGCTGATAAGCCGCTATCCATTCCGGGATATGAGAGACTCATTCTCTGCCCAATTGTTTAGCGTGAGCTTTGAAGCATTGGGACTGTTCCCACACGGAATAACCTTCCTTTGACTGCCTATACCCCAGGTTTATGATAATATGAAGCAAAACTCCTTTTATCGAGAGTATTCTTGGGTATCCCCTAAGATGTAATTAACCAGTAGGAACACGTTCCTCTGGGAGTGCTCTTGACCACAGAACAAGTACATACACCTGACTCTCTGGTTATAGGTAGTATATGTAGATACTTCTTTCGCGGATATTGGTTTAAGGTGCCTCCGCTCAATCTTATTTGGGCGGACATTCATAGCCTATCTTTGCGAGGTTTATCGCACGTAGACTCTCCACGTTTTACTTTTTCTCTTGTTTGTCTCTTTGTCGTATGTCCCTTCTTATTCGATTCGTCTCCTCTTCAAATCATTTATATGGTTTGGGAGGGAGATTTATTTGAATGGGGGAAGTATATGACGATCGACAAGCTGGCGACTCCTTTTTAAAATAAAAAAGAGAAAAATGAACNTCCTCTTCGAATCATTTATATGGTTCGGGAGGGAGATTTATTTGAATGGGGGAAGTATACGACGATTGACAAGCTGGCGACTCCTTTTAAAATAAAAAAGAGAAAAATGAACGGAAACACACGACCCAGTACGAGAACTTTGAGCTAATCATGGCTGGAACGGCCGGTCGGACAAGTAAATATTTCAAAACAGTAATATTAGTTCACAATAAAATTCAACTATAAAAGAGAAACTAAACTACAATATATAAGCAAATATCCTTTAAAAATACATATAAAATCCAGAAATACAGTAAAACTAGTAAAAAAAAAAAATGATAAAACATATAAGTCTAGCGGACCTTTTTATGAAAAAATAAGTTAAACAATAGATTAAGTTTAAGGAAACTTGGTGAATAATTACCATTTAATTATGCATTAAATCATTATACAAATGTCTAACATGAATGCTCAAAGAAATATGCTAATCAATGTTTAAAGTGAGCTTTACATTTTTTTTATTTTATTAAATTGTTTATTAAGATATCTTAATGTCGAGGTGTGTCTGACATGGAAATAAGGTTGAGAGATTTAATTTGTAATCCCTTAAATTAAGGGAATTAGAATTAATTTGTAATCCCTCAAATTGAGGGAATTAGTTAAATAGTTTCCAGATTTAGGAATGAGTCAGTTTCCTATTTTTTCTCCTTGTAATCTCCTATATAATACCATGTATTATCAATTCAAAAATAGAAGAGAATACAAAATTATTCTCTCCTTTCTGATTTACCACATGGTATCAGAGACAGGTTTCAAACCCTAGAGGATTCCACCCTGCAGCCGCTGACTCCTGCCGTTGTTACATGCATCCCCTTGCCGCTGATTCCTTTGCCGCTCCCGCTGATTCCTTTGCCGCTGACTCCTTTGTCGCTGATTCTTTTGCCGCTGGCGCCTCCCTATAGGAATTTTAATCAGATTCTTGTCTCTACGCACAAGACTTTCAATTGGATTCTTGTTTCTATGTCGTGAGGCCTCCCTACCCAGCTAGTTTTTTCTGTGCGACCGGCTATTCTTCAGCCTCTGTATCTTGGAATTTTCTGAGGTTTCGTATTCTTCTCCAAGCAGCCTTCATTGTTGTGTTTCTCTTCTCTGGGATTCCTTTTTTGCATATTACAGCCTTAATTGCTGTGAATTTCTCTTCCCCACCATGTCAATGTCTGAAACCACTATCTCCAGCAATTCCAACCCTTCTGAAGAATCCAATGCGGTTCAGAAAATTGGACAGTTGCAGAATATTCCGGCATCCAACAGGTTCAATGGGAAGAACTATCTCAAATGGTCCCAAATTGTCTGCACATACCTAAAAGGCAAAGGGAGGCTTAATCACCTACTTGGAATCGGATCAGAAAAAAAGGATCCAGCCTCTACCGCATGGGATGAGGAGGATTCCATGATTATGTCCTGGCTATGGGATTCCATGGACCCAACGATCAGTGACACTTGCATGTTCTTGAACACCGCAAAGGAAATCTAGGACTATATCAGTCGAACATACTCGAAAGACCGTGATGCTGCCCTTGTGTATAAAATCAAGGAAAAAACTGGAGCCACCAAACAAGGAGACAAATCTGTCACAGAGTATGCAACTCTGTTGCAAAATCTTTGGCAGGAACTGGATCACTATCGAGTAATTGAGATGAAATGCCCTAATGATGCTGCCACTTTGAAGAAGTTCATTGAGAAGGATCGGATATATGATTTTTTGGCAGGATTGAATTCTGAATTTGATCATGTTAGGATCCAAACCCTCGGCAAGGAGGATACATCCTCTAGAAGAGACAATCTCATTAATCTGAGCAGAAGAAAGTCGAAGGAGTGTCATGCTAGAACCACATACTATGGATGGGTCAGCCTTAGCAGCAAAAACAAATCAGGAGAAGTCGAAAAATGATCTGCCTAAACACTCGGGTAGAGATAACCAAGGGAAGGAGAACAAAGACAATTTTTGGTGTACTTATTGCAAGAAACCAAGGCATACAAAGGAGAAGTGTTGGAAGCTGAATGGTAAACCTCTAAGCCAAGAATGAAAGTAAATCTCTGTAGATGTCACTTTCACAAAAAATAAATACTTTTTTTCCAAGTCCTCTCTTCAGGGGGAGATTTCCATGATGTAAGATAGTACTTATGAGCCCTTTGAACCACTTAAAACCCTTGACCTTCTACATGTATTAGCCCGTGTTGTAGAACCTAAATCAAACTCTCCTCATGTTCCAGCTGAACCCGAGTCCTCTGAACCAATCACATCTGAGTCACCTGATCCTGAACCTGTATCATCTCCTACTCCAACCAGTGTCACTCACGATTCCCCAAGATTTTCTCAGGTGTATTCAAGGAGAAAGGTCGTTCCTGAACTGACACAAGTCCAACAATTCAATCCACTCTATCCATTATCTCACTATGTATCTCTTAAGCGCCTATCACCAGCCCACAAAAGATTCATTGTGAGTTTGAACACCATTGTCATCCCTAACAATGTGTTTGAGGTATTGTCAAAAAGAGAATGGAGGGATGCTATGAAAGAGGAAATGAGTGCATTAGAAAAGAATAAAACATGAGAGATCATTGATAAACCGAAGGAAAAAAAACATTGTTGATTGCAAGTGAATTTTTATATTGAAGTACAAGGCTGATGAATCCCTTGAAAGATATAAAGCAAGGTTAGTAGCCAAAGGGTACACTCAGACTTATGGGGCGGATTATCAGGAAACATTTGCTCTAGTTGCAAAAATGAACACTATGAGAATCCTGTTATCATTGGCTGCTCACTTCAATTAGCAATTGCTACAATATGATGTTAAGAATGCATTCCTCTGTGGTGACCTAAATGAAGAAATCTACATGAACATCCCTTCGGGATTTGAAGGGGACACAAGTAACAAGGTGTGCAAGCTGAAAAAGGTCATTTATGGGTCAAAACAATCTCCTAGAACATGGTTTGACAGATTTGCAAAAGTCATGAAGGAATCTGGGTATAAACAAAGCCAAGGTGACCACACTCTTTTCATTAAAGGGGGAGTGACTGCTCTTTTAGTCTATGTGGACGACATCATAGTGACTGGAAATGATGAGAAAGAGAAGCATGAATTAAAGCTGAGACTAGTAAAAGAATTTGAAACAAAGGAACTGGGGAAATTGAAGAACTTCCTTGGTCCTGAGGTGGCATATTCCACACAGGGGATCTTCATATCTCAGCAGAAGTACGTGATTAATTTATTGGCAGAAACAAGGAAGACTGGGTGTAAGCCTATCTCTACTCCAATAGATCCAAACTATAAGTTGGGAGAAGCTAAAGAAGAACCAGCTGTGGATAAAAGAATGTACCAGAGATTGGTTAGCAGACTCATATACCTTGCTCACACTCAAACAGACAGCATATTCTATAAGTATGATCAGTCAATTCATGCATGATCTAAGAGAACCTCATCTTCAGGCTGCCTACAGGGTACTGCATTACTTGAAAGGCAATCCGGGGAAAGGAATCTTATTCAAAAGGAATGACGCTCTTACTCTGGAAGCTTACACCGATGCTAACTATGCTGGCTCCCTAGTGGATGGAAGATCAACTACAAGATATTGTACTTTTCTTGGAGGTAACCTAGTGACATGGAGGAGCAAGAAGCAGAATGTAGTGGCAAGGTCATCTGCGGAATCAGAGTTCAGGGCTATTGCTCAAGGATTATGTGAATTACTTTGGCTGAGAATCATTTTGGATGATTTGAGAGTCCAATGGGAGCTCTACTGTGACAACAAGTCAGCTATTAATATAGCTCATAATCCTATACAACATGATGGGACAAAGCATATTGAAATTGATAGACATTTCATCAAAGAAAAATTAGAGGAAGGGTAAGTGTGTATGTCCTATGTTCCATCAAAGAGACAATTCGCCGATGTTCTAACAAAGGGGCTAAACAGTTCGAGTTTCCATGATCTTGTATCCAAGTTGGGAATGGAAAACATTTATTCCTCAGCTTGAGGGGGAGTGTCGAGGTGTGTCTGAGATGGAAATAAGATTGGGAGAATTAATTTGTAATCCCTTAAATTAAGAGAATTAGAATTAATTTGTAATCACTTAAATAGAGGGAATTAAAAATAATTTGTAATCCCTCAAATTGAGGGAATTAGTTAAATAGTTTCTATATTTAGGAATGAGTCAGTTTCATATTTTTTCTCCTTGTAATCTCTTATATAATACCATGTATTATCTATTCAAAAATAGAAGAAAATACAAAATTATTTTCTCTCCTTTCTGATTTACCACACTTAATCAATTATTTTTGCATCCTTTTAATAAATTACATTTTTTCATTTTATTTTTCTTTCAAGATGTCATCTTAAGAGCAAAGTCAAAATGTACTTGTTGAATCTTGATTTGTCGATGAACCTCATCCACGGAATAGAGCGTAAGACAGGAGAGAGAGGGAGAATGATACACTGTAAGGAACAGTAAACTGAATTTTTTATTAACCTTTTCTCAGGAAATGGTTTCTCTATTTCTAGAGAAGGATACAATATATAAAATTACATACCTGCCCCTGTTTCAATGAGAGTGTTACAAGATAATTTAAGTATTTTATATGTATAGGCCTTCAACTCGACTATCCTATGACTCAATCGGCTGAAATCAAAGGCCTTAGTTCAGCAAGACCTGATTGTCTGACTGTGTTGAATCGGGGTAGTCGGTCAGCCTTTGGTGGTCTTCAGGTCAGCAAGACTCGACTCGATCAATTTGGCATTACGAGCCAGCTGTTATAGTCAAGCTGCATACTATTGATCCTCAGGTGAGGAGTTCCTGTCAACGAAATGAGACTAGGTCATTGAAATGAGACTAGGTCATCAAGCAGAGGTTAAATTATCGTAATCTGACAGATAGTTCATTCCGCACAGGGGAGTCCTTCGAGATGCTTTACGACCAGTTTTCGGCCTCTGATAAGAAATCTCAAGAGCGTCCGTGAGATGGTTGTCGATTTTAAACTCTTCTTTTGTGTCAGGTTGCGGCAGGAGGTGGGTCAATGCCTCTGCTCGACTTGATGGGCATTGATTCTTGGCTAGGATGACCTGCATCAAGTTAGCTTCTAGCCCGGTTTAGGAGAATTGCACCTAGTCAAGCTGGTCCTCCGGTCTTCCGACAGTGGGCCCATTGATCTTCCGTTGGCAGGCTCTGTGGTTTTCTACTGGTGGGTCCTCCTTAGCTGCATTTCTTTGTCTCTTTGTCCATTGGATCTCCTCAAGACTCATGCATACGCGTTTCTGATGTGTGGTACTAATAAAGGTATAACATTTACCATTTTGCATTATCAATGCATAATCTATCATTTCTTTTATATTTAAAGTGCACAAGTACAATAGCGTTTTCAACTGGTATAATAAGGGGGTAACTCTGATAAACTTAATCACTTAGCTTTCATTCAAATTATATTTAATTTCTTTCAATCATTAGATCCATTATTTTTTATTTAATGGAGTGCTAAAGTTAAAAGAATTAAAATCAGAAATAAGTCATAATATTTTCATTTATCTTCATTAGATTATAAGAATGCATTTAGTGTCTTTAATAAGTATGAACAATTGAAATACTTTGAAAATAAAAAAAAAATTAATGTAAACAAAATAATAATTGTTCACCTTAACTTTTAATAAACCATTGTAAAAGCTTATTCCTCCAATTTACTTCATTTGACTATTACAAATATATTAAATGTGCATGTAAAATAATTTAATTTCTAAAATAGCTCACTAAAACATAACTAATTAATTTAAAAGTTTTTTTTCTCTCATCATCTTTGAAATCAAATTTTCTCTTCTTTCTTTATACAAATTTAGCAACTCCTTTCAATTTTTCGGTTAATAGTTTGAAATTACCAAAAATTTGACATTAATGAATAAAATTTACTATTCACTTTTAACAACAATTAAAAACAGCTACTTGTAACTTAAATATGAAGCTCTAACTTGATAGATGTTGTCAATTCTTGTCGCTTTTTTATCTGATTATTTTTCACCTCATATTTTGACATGTTTTAGCAGTGAGCCCATATTAACACTTAAAAATTCATTATTTAATTGACTATAAATAAATTTTAAAATAAACACCAACCTTTTTTTCACAATTTTCTTCTTCTTCCAATCCAAAATGTTACTTCAATCATAATTTCCTAATTTAATAAAACTTAATAATAACATTTTACATGCATACTCAACTTACTATTATCTTAAAAAAACTAATAAATCCTGAATCAATCCTACAATTTGGTTTGATCTCTTTACCCGCACGCAAAGCCTTCTCCCCACAAGCACATACATAGTGTTTCGACGCTCAATCTCCTCCCTTAATTGTTCAGCCTGCTATCCTTCTTGCTCTTCTTCCTTCAAACACATTGTGGTTGTCTACTTTTAGCTCATGTGCCCCACGTGTTCCTCGGTTTCACTTACATTTCCCTCAACTCTCCCAGTTCTATGCTCGCAGTCTCCCGTAGATCCATCAGATTTTTTGACTCGGTTCTTTCCTCCATCATATTTTTCTAGGTCATTCTTCATTGCAAACATGCCTTAATTTTCCTGCCTTCCCTCATATCAAGCGGGCGTGTTCATTCGTTTTTTATCTTCTCGTTCAGGTTTTTTTTTTTATATTTATTTATTTTTATTTTTTTTTGCTAAGGTTTATGCATTTCTTAATTTCCCTCTCCTATGTTGTGGAGCTGGTTTCTTCTATGTTGTGGTTTCCTAAAATATGATATGATGAGCAAGGGGGCTTTATGGGGCTCTATTCCTTCTGTGTACGTTTAGGTGTGTTTGGATATGACATTTATGTTTCCCTAGTCTCTTTGATTGCTTTGGTATGTAAAAATACGAATTGATGAGCATGTGGGGCCTAATCATTTGGACATGAAGAGTAATGTTATAACACCACTTGTTATTGTAATTTTTATTATTGTGCTATTCTATGTTATGTAATGCATTACTCTTTATGTAGTATGATAATGGATTTCATTTTTTTTTTTGAACTGCTAAAACTTATTTGTGTTGTTTTGTTTGAATTATTTCTAAAATTATAATCATATAGCTAACACATGTACATAAGGACATTATAATATTTTTTCTCATAAATAGCTACGACACAACAGATTATCCAAACATCCACATTGCTTCACCATCAATTATTTTCTAACTGTGGATTATCCTAAAAGCAACTTCGCAGCTGCTTATTGAAACAGTTACAGACACCCAAACCACATCCTAAATCCTAACATCAATTCATAAGATAGTATTGATTTTGATGACCTTTACACACCAATTACCACTAGATTTATAAAGAATTGACCCGCATACCAACTCGACTAAAAACATCCGAGTTCAATTTAGCCCAAATAATTTCAAATCAGGTTTGGGTTAGGAATCCTAACCCGTTTAACTTGTTTGGTTGGTTTCGGATTAGCTCGTCAACCCGAAACAGACCCATTAACTCTAAATAGACTCAAAATTGACCAAAATTTAACCTGAATAGCTATTAATCATATGTTAAACGGGTTATATGAGTCGAATTTGGATTGACAACTTGAAGTCGGGTTCAGGTTTGATTTTCTGACTCATTTAACACTCGGGTCGGTTCGGTCCAAGTAATATTGGGTCAAGTCAATTTCGAGTCAGACTCGAACCTAACCTGCTAACCCAATTTGACACCCTAATTGTTGTCATAAAAAGAAACTCCAACCACCCAACCCATCATTAAATTTCTTAGACAAATTATCTCCCAAGTTTATAGATTTAATAAAAATTATTTTAGCTTAGAAATTTCCTAACAACCTTGATTTTAATGCAGGATGGGATCGGGGCTCCCGTGAACTGGAAACTCCAATTTAATTGCTGCCCGGTTCACATGCTCCAACAACCTAGAGCTGTGACTAGCCCCTTTAGTTTCCGTTCTTTTTTAATTAGCACTAGTATTAAGTTAATTTGCATGAAAACTATATATAAGTTTGTTGCAGTCTGATTTGAGACACTTTTGGGTTTAATTTTAAGCAATATAGACTGTATTTACTGGTTTTCTCTTATCAGGGTCTATATCATTCTATCTTTCATAAGCTGTGTACTTGTAACATGATTTGATCTAAGTAGTGACCTCTCCCATATGTCCAAAGACATTTTACGCTGCAGGTTTTGCAGCCGATCATCAGTTTTTCTATTTTGATTTGCTGTCCAGCCACCAAGAGCACTGCTTCTCAGTCTTCACTATATTTTCACCCTCTTTCCCGTTCTACAGCTTTCCTAACCCCTCTAGTGATCACCTCATACCATCTAACAACCCTAGTCCAATATCATTTAGCATTAGAGCAGGACAACCCCTAAATTTTTAGAAATTTATGTTTTCCACTCCTAATCTTACAATCCACAAAACTTAATTCAACTACCCTATCCTCCATCCCTAACCCTAACCCTAATTGGGGTAGGAGGCACTATGCCGATGAGGTGACATATGCAAGGATATTCTTGTCCTATAATATAAACGATGTTAAGATATTCTGTCCAAGAAAATTCAATAATATTGCAACCTATCACATTAAATCATTGCCACATAAGATTTTCCTCTCAAACTCCATTGTCTGATCTCATGTCCTGAGAAATAAGCACATGCTACACACATAGTAATATGTACGGTACACCAAGCGGCTCAAACTGAGATTTACTCGTTACTAGCTTGCAAGCTAGACTTTAAAGACAATCTCAAATTAGAGCATAGATTAAAATGTGTATGATGCATAAACTTGATTTTGAGCTCAGGCTGCCTCAACCGAATTACGCATCGAGCAGGCTCGTTATAAATATCTTGTTAAAAAAAAAAAATACATTAACAACCTGGTTTACCTTTATTCAAGTAATTTATTAAATTATCTAAGACATGTCATAAATGGTCCATCAATTCAAAGCAATATTCAAAGCTTGAGCTTACAATGAACTTAATTGAGTCAAGCTCTAACTTAATTATCAAGCTTGACTCAGCTCAAGCTTCTGTTCATGCCAATGCTAACTACATCGAGTCAAGCTCGAGTTAAGTTCAACAGGAGCTCAATTCAACTCGATTACATCCCTACACTACAACAACCCAAGAGCACAACTCAACCTGATTACATCCCTACACAACAACAGCCCTACAAGCCATGTCATTCATATAAAATCTAACCAAAGAAAGAAAAAAAAAATCAAGTATGAACCAATCAGCAATTCATGAGGCTGCCTCGAGTAGCTTCAAAGTAAGCATTGGGAACATATATATAACACTACAGTAATGCAAAAATGAAAGAAGCTGTTTCTAATATTTTAGCAAAAATACAAACAAATAATAATTTAGAAGCACATTCAATCATGCAAAGCAGGATAGCACCAAGAAACTGAAAAGTGACTCATATGCAAGGGTAATAACCTGGCGTGTTGGAAGAGTGCGGACACGATATTCTTCAATTTCCTTGGCTTTGATATCCTGCCTATACGTCAAAGCCTTGCAGTCTTTAATTCTTCCTAGCAATTCCACAGTAATTCTTCCAACTCTGTGTGGATCGTAGACTTGAAAATCTTTGATGTATCCTGCAAAAAGAGTCGCATAAATATGTAACTGCAAATATGAGAACAATGACAACTTGGTTAGCACTATCGAATTGAAATTTTATCCAAAAATATATGAGTTGTCATGGAATATTCAAATATTTTAGAAGAAAAGTGGATTCAGTGCGAGGATTTTAAGTATAATAACGGGCAAAGTGTGCAAGTACACAGTAAAATTTTAAAGAAACTGCTAATTTAGAAATTTCATTGACTGAGACTTTAATATTCATGAATGAGTAAAGTGTCAAAATAGTGTCCTGACTATTTACATGGGGCCATTTTAGTCTCAAAGTTCACAAAAATGATAAATTAGTTCACAGATTATTTTAATGGGAGCTAAAATAGTCCTTATTAGGGACTATTTCAACCCATATGAAAAGAATGTGGATTAAATTGACACTTCTATAAAATTTGAGACTCAAATGCCCCCCTACAAGAGTCAGGGGACCATTTTATCACTTCTCTCATTCATGAAGTATATTGCATGGTTTTATGAAAATGTCCGCATAAAATCAAAGCTTTTCTCAGACATTAATGCTCTTGAAGAAAGTATAAAAGTTACTCCACTCAAATTTCTTCCAATTGGATAAAAAGCTTAGCTTGCTTCCCAAAAGGAGAAGACTGAAGACAACAAGCTAAAGAGAATGCAAGACTGCCATTTCTATATTGCGATAAGTTGGCCATAAACTCAAAATTTGTTGGAATCTTTACCCATAAAAGAAGCGGAAATGGAAGGACAATAAAAAGAAGGGTGGATTGCCTCTTTAATTAAAGTAATTGAAGTGAGAGAAGTAACAAAGGCAGATCCCACAATATAATTCTGATGTTGCTTGTACACCACAATGAAGAGCAATGAAAGATACTTTTCCACCTCAGGCTTCAAATAAAATTCATCCTCATCCATGCCATTTTGGATGAAAAGAGTGAAAGAACCTTACTTGGGTTGTTGACTATCTTACATCCAAAATCCTGTTCTCTAAGTTTCAAAAAATAATATGGTAAATTTACACATGTAGCACACATTTCTTATGCATTTACAAATCTCACACCTAAACTTTCATGTTTACATACATAGCATTTTGGTGTTTTAAACCTATGCATTAAAAAGTGCATTTCACTTTTAAAAAGTGGTAATAGTGCTATTTCGATGTGATAACAAACATTTGAGTGCTGTCTGTGTAAATATGAAAGTTTAGGTGTGAGATATGTAAATACATAAAAATTGTGTGCTATGTATGTAAATTCCCCAAATAACAATGAACATTCAAGTTTGCTTTTCTGTATATTCTAATAATGAATCCGCATGTGAGATTGCACCTTTGGTTGTATGTCACATAATAAGTAATCCAAATTTGTGGGATCATCATATTATCTTCTTTAGAAGATGACAAAAGTTTCAACTTGTAGTGGGAAACGGTTGAGTCAACCAATATGCTAGTCCAACGTTACAAAAGATGGAAAAAAGTCAAATAAATAAGAGAAAAGAGGATCCCAACAAGGGGTTGAAGGCACTCTTCTTGATGAAAAGCACCACCTTAGTTGTGATATGCCTCACATGAATGAGACAATCCCAGCCCAACCTTCCTGAAAGCACTTGGCTGCCAAAAGAAAAATAGAAGATCCATGAAGCAACAAAAGAGATCTCATCCTCCTTAAAATTATTTTGTAAGAGCAAATGGCCAAAAAAAGAGATGTGTAATCCGGAAAAAAGTGCAACATCAAAATAAATAATAATTAGGTCTGCTCATTTTTCAATTGCTAGTGGATTATAATAATTTATAGGTTTCTAGAAGTTTTCTAAGGTCGTGGAACCTTTCAAATACATTTAGGAGCTTTTAGGAGATAAAGATAATAACTATATGTAGAAATAAACGTTCAAAAACATCTTCCCAATCACTCGTCATTCATACTATATCTGGAGCATAATTTGAATGCTCAAATAAATGGCTTTTATGATATTTAGGATAATTTGATCTTTATGCAATTGGGATTCAATTTGAGTTTGACTCTTGTATTCATATAAAAAGCAGGGCTTTAAGATAATATTTTCATGCTTGAGGAAAAGAATATTATATTCGCTTCAATTTTATCTCCATTATCAAATTATTCTCACTTCCTCTTAGATCCTGCATGGTTGGTGACTATTAAGTTCCCAAGTCCACACCACTCGTAAAAATCATGGTGAATGAATTGGAGTCTAAAATACCTTCAGTTATGTTGATGTTCACAACCATTTTGACATGGAGATATAGAAAAACTTACAGCCCATTGTATTACTAGATTTAGATCAATAATTGCGAACTTAAATCTACAGCTACTACAAACAAAAAACCGAAAAATTTTAATGTGCTTTTCCACAAATTATTACTCGTTTATGATGGCATGATGACAAGCAATGTCATGAGCCAAAGCCCCCAAGATTCTTTCCCAGAAACAATTTCCTATTATTTATGTTGTTCAAGATGCACAAGATCCGATTTTGCCTCTGCCACCACCATGGTATCCAAATTCCAAATTTTGAGATGAGTTTCTTTTGAATTGGGTGAATGATGCAAGATAAGTATAGCCATCCGATCTACTTCATTCATATCATCACGCATTCATACTTTTAAAGATGGTTTCCATGTCCGAGTTTTAATTATGAA
Source organism: Phalaenopsis hybrid cultivar (assembly GCA_002079205.1). NCBI lineage: Eukaryota > Viridiplantae > Streptophyta > Magnoliopsida > Asparagales > Orchidaceae > Phalaenopsis > Phalaenopsis hybrid cultivar. Next base: position 233,352 of record JXCR01138118.1, read on the forward strand.
ATGAGAGCACACATTATCCATCCTCACTAAACTTGAAGTAATTTAAGTACGTATTTAGAGCCTCAATCAATATAAAGGAATCTTGTATTTTGAGGATGCTTGATTATTGATAAATATTATATCTGAGTTTGATGATATTCTTCTCTTCCTATCTTCCTCTCTTTACCAACAGATTTTGGTCATTTCTCCGCTCACCCCTAGGCTCCCCTTCAATCTTGTTTCTCTTCTACAAATCATTTTATTTTAGGACTGCACTCGTTCATAAATCTATCGTTTTCTCATCAAGTTTGTTGAAATGTAAAATTTCTCATCTCAGTCCTTAAGCTATATTAATAGATCCCTCTGCACCTAGTCCAAATCCACCAGGATCATTAATTTTACACAAATTGATACATAGGGCTTATAATTTCCATTTTCAAATGGCATATTCCCGTATTCTTTAAGTCTCAAAACTCTACTTAGAGCAATTTAAACCTGTCATTATTGAAAAAGTTCAATATCATAGATAGGGCCGTCGAAACAGCTTGTTACTCGCGAGTAGTCATGTCTTTAAGTCTCAAAACTCTACTTAGAGCAATTTAAACCTGTCATTATTGAAAAAGTTCAATATCATAGATAGGGCCGTCGAAACAGCTTGTTACTCGCGCGTAGTTCATGTTCGGCTCCTTAAGAAGCTCGTGTTTATATAAATATATATGTATATATGTATGTATATATATACATACATATATATATATATGTATGTATCTATATACATATATATACATACATATATATATATATGTATGTATCTATATACATATATAT
>JXCR01138118.1:234323-270807 GCA_002079205.1 Phalaenopsis hybrid cultivar
TATATATATATATATATATATGTATGTATATATGTATCTATATATATATATATATATATATATGTATGTATATATGTATGTATAAATATAACATCAACATATATGTAATTCGGTTGAGGCAGTGGTGTGGAACCATATATGTATGTATGACAGAGCGGCATACATACATATGCCTGACAGCTTCGTTTCGTGTGTGTCTCGGACCTCGCAGTAGGTGAACGCCGATAGATCTCCCAGCTCTGATGGCGCTCCTTTCTTCTTGTGTTGAACCGGACAAAGCTTCATTTGCCCACGTGATAGATAACCCTCAGGTGGAGTCTGTGGTTGTCTTCCCCTCAAACTACAAGGACTGTCACGATAGTAGAGGTGATTGTCCTTTTCTTAAGAAGGGAAGTAAAAAAGGTAAAAAAACAGCAATATTTTTCTCTGACTTAGAAATCTCAACCCTGATTGATAAATTCAAGCTTGCTCTTATTGGAAAATTTCAGTGGGGGCACCCACCTATGGAAGTTATCAGAAAGAGTGTTGATGATCTTAAACTTGTAGGCAAGTGGAAAGTGAAACTCATGGATGAGAGACGTGTATTGATTCAACTAACCGTGGCTGAAGACTACACCCGAATTTTCTCCAAGAAATATCTTAATATTGCAGGCAAATCAATAAAGTTACTCAAGCGGTCTCCTGATTTCGACCTAAATCACCAAACTCTCACTGTACCGGTATGGTTTAGTCTACCTGGTCTCAAACTGCACTTTTTTCATCATCAGGTTCTCTACTATATTGGGGTTATTCTTAGGGACTCTATAAAGTTAGATCTACCCACTTTCAATCTAAACATACCTTTTGTGGCTAAAATACTTATGGAAAAAATATTATTTTACCTGATGTTACTGAAGTTTAGTTGGGCACAACTCATAATGGATATAGACAACAAATCGTCATGGAACACAGACCTCCATATTGTACCCACTATAAGATGTTTGGGCATACCCTTGATAAATGCCACAAGCTCCATTTTAATTTGAAATCTAAGGTTCAAGTGAATAAGGATGGGTCTAACCACACCGCTTTAGACATTTTAGTTCTACCTGGAGAGGATACTACAAGACAAGAGATGTTTGTTGCCCCTGTGGACCCCCCTGACAATGTTGTTACTTTCACTACGACTGATGTGATGCCAGCACCTTCATACCCCATTGAAAACAATACTGAAGAACTATTACCTACAAAGAATAGTGTTCAGACTGATAATCAGGAGAACCTCGCAGCTCCCCATCTTCAGGAAGTATCTAGTGTAGAGGCAACTCACACTTCACATATACTAGAACCTGTTGTGGGTAATACGGTTGGTAATCCTTCTGCTACAGCTCTACCACATCATCAGACTGATTCTTCGGATGAGGAATAACAGATTTTCACTTCCAGGAGAAAGAATAATGGAGATCTACTTAAGCTCAGAAATCTTATGGATGAAACTTTGGTTACTTCAGGTAATTGTACGCACCTTACTAATTTGTTAGAGGGATCCCTTCTGAGAATTAGAGGCAGATGCAGAACTAAATTAGGATGACCCTCACTTCTTCGCCCTGGTAGTTTTGGGCTTTTTTTATTTTTATATGTACCCTTTTTGACTTTTTTTGTGTGTTGTACCGTGTGGGTTGGGTGTCTATTTTTGGACTCACTCATACAACCTATCTGTATCATTTCTTTAATATATCAACCATTGGGCTTTTTTTAATATNTTTTAATATAAACCATAAGATTTAAATCTTGCTCCAACCCTTAACATCGTACCACTGTGAGATTAGGGCTATTAAAACGACTCTTTGTTCGCGAATAGCTCGTGTTCAGCTTGTTGAGCAAGCGAGCCGAACGCAAACACACTTTTTGTGTTCGAAATACAAACAAACTGAACACGAACAGTGATATTTTTTAACAAGTCAAACATGCGCTGAACCTGAGCTTGCTCGTGTTCGACTCGTTTACACCCCTAATAATAGATGGCTAATGTTCCACATCTACCTCAACACCATGCCACCCTAGAATTATGAGAAAGTTTTATGGAAATTTACTAGCACGTCTCAATGGTAAGCTTTCTTACTCAAAGTATATGGAAACCTAAGAATGCTCTACAATTTCACCCAGTTTTGAATCATGTGCAGCATTTTTTCCATAAGCACACAGACCTAGATTCCGGATTGAAGTTCATCTGAAGGAACTTCTTCATAACTACTACAAAATCATGATCTTCAAGTTTTAGGTACCCAATGCATCATCTCCTACATGTTGACGGCCTTGAAATAGTATTTTGTTTGTCTAAATACCTTCATTTGAATAGATTTGAAATTGAATACATGGAATGTAATTTTAATGGTAGTATATCTAGTGGCAGATTTGTAACAATGGGCGATCAAATTATTAAAAGGAGTGAATGTTCTAGATTTATCAGGTCTATTGTTCAAAGTAATAGTGATATAGATGGGGATGGTATTAGTAAAATTCAAGTTGGATGGTTGAAGTGAAGAATGCAAAGGGTTTATCGTGTGATAGAAAAGCACCTTTTTGACTTAAAAGAAAAATTTTATAAGATGATGTTGAGACCTAGAATGCTTTATGGCACAGAATGTTGGCTTATATAGAAAAACATAAAACAAAGTTAAGTTTAGTTGAGATGAAAATGGTTAGGTGGAAGGGTAGCTTTACACTTAAGAGACAAAAATCTGATACGAATATATCCATGAAATGGTTGGTGTAGCTCCAATGGCAGACATGATTAGAAAAAATCATCTTAGATGGATTGGTCACATTAAACGTTAACCATCTGATGATCCGATTAAAAGAGTAGATGTTTTAGATTTGATTTATGTTAAAAATGGTAGAGGAAGACCAAAAAAAATAAGGGCATGTTGAATAAAAAATGATCTTAATTTATTAGAATTAAATGAAAATACGACACTCAATAGAACACAATGGAGAAAAAGGATTCATGCAGCCGACCCCACCTAAATGGATAAAGGCTTGTTGTTGTTGTATGGTCTATTGCTTAGCCAACTAGAGCCCACTTCTCTTCATTTTAGAAATATGATTTGTGATCTATTGTACTACACATTTAGTTTGTCCTCTCCTGAAAAATTCATGCCACCTATTGAGAACACAAATCATCTAGCTTTCAATTCTCCCTCCCATTGATCAAAGTATTCTCTCAGTTGCCCTAAAATTTAAACATGGCCTGCATGACGCATGAATCCTTTTCATTGATAATCATAACCTTCAAACTTTGTACACTGATTCCATGATGAAATCATTTTAGAACTAGTTAAGCTCTTTGTATTGATGTTCTTTCCTAGTTGATGATATCAAGAGGGGGGAGATATATGGTAAAATGATACAATTTATGTGGTTGTGTGATTGGTATTATGTGGAAATTTTATGTAATTTGTTTTTTTTTAGGTGCTGGCCTAATCAATTCATTATTGCACATTACCATAGTGAAATCATTCACAAACCATTTTAAATTTTATATTGAATAATTGTTTTCAACTAGGGAAAACAATACTCCAAAACATACAATAGTGTTTGTCAACATAAAAAATGTAGAGATTGTTGATAACTAGATTGATTTACAAAATATAAATACTTTTTTTTTGTGGACTAACATTTGATCTCAAGTATGTAAATCAGGTCTCCTCAAGAAAAGTTCAAATGCATTAAACTGCAGATCATGATGAAATTTTATTGAATTTAAATGATGTTATAAAGTCTCTTAAATAAAAAGAGCTTGAATGGTTATGAATTTTATCATAGGTTCATTTCTATAAGCAATTAGGGTCTTGTCTAGTCAAATATTACTCTTATAAGTTTATTTCCAAAATTATCCAAAAAAAACTTATTTTGAAAAATATATTAAGAGAACTAATCAGCAAAAATCCTATATTAGTAAACAGCAGTTTGCTAAGAAAATAAAATAGTTCGTGGATTGAGAGATTTATTCATTTAGCCAAATTAAGCAAAGTTTCAACTTAGGACAACTTGGTCGCTAACTATATAATAATAATATGCCTTAAGTTCTAGGTTCAGCTAAATTGTACAAATTTGTCGGCTGGCTTGGATAGTCTAAATTCAGACAAGTTAATTGCTCACACAAGTATGCCAACTTGATCGGTAAAGGTAAATTTTCATACTCAATAGTGATTGTTCACCTAATCCTTTGCAACTATTTTACCATAGTACATTTCCAACAAACTTACCATGACTTGAGACGCATTTAAGGGCTTATAAGTATGTGACACGTGAAATCTTATTAGAGAATCCCTTGAATGATTCAATTCTTACACCTTATCTTTTCAAACAACCCCAATCACTTTTCCACCATTTTGGCCAATCTTCTTAAGACTCCCATGGGTAAGAATAAATCGATACCATTGTAAAGGGATCTCACTCTTTCGAATAAAACAATTTTTATCTTTATTTAGTGACACTTTCTTTGGTGGTATTGGCAATACCTTATCACTCCTCAAATGTACTTAAACCACTTTAAAAGATTTAGTTTCTTTAAATGAAGTAATTTAAATATAATCATCCTCCATAATTTTGGAGAATTGGGTGGAAAATTCTGAATCACAATTCAATTGCATGCACTCCATCTAAGATGTCATGGTGGGTTTAAATTCACTTTCATCAGTGAAGCACATATCTTCCTCTAAACTTTTGTTTGTTTGTAGCACTATCAAACAGGACTCAACTTTTGCTTTTTTAATATTTTTGGCCAATTGACGTGATTTTGCTAGGGAAATAGTTGATGTCATGTAAATGACTCAACATGTCTCTAATAAGAAGAATTTTTATCCCTCTCTTTTTTATTCTTCTCTTCAGCTTTATCAATGTGAAGTTTAGACATGTAGTCTACAAGCCCAATATGCGGTCTCGATGAATGGTTGTTGAGAGTTTCCATATTACTTATAATTTTTTGATTTGTAGTTCTTTTCATATTTGATTTCTTATAATTGTTTGGCTTTTGAGGTGCTTTTAGTGGAACTTCGCTAGGCTGTAATAAGCTAGATTGATAAGATTTCTTCTAGACTGATGGCTCAAAGCCCAATTTGAGCACTGGTTTGATTTGAAATTTCCAACATATGCCAGGAGCTTCCTCTAATTGTTTTAAGATTTCATAGTTCTCTCTGTGATATTAGTCCCATATTCTTGATGTTGCACTATATTCCTTCTTATTTCTTGACTGAGTGGTGGCATGGAAGAGGAACAAACCATTATGGCATGAAGCTTCGGTATATGTAATAACTGGACAAAGGGACTAAAGTGGGAAGAAACCATGAAGCAAAAAATATAAAATTACTAAGCACAATGGCTTTCAAAAATCCTATTGACAAAGAAAACACGAGAATAATATGAGTTTTCGTTCTATAGAAGCTTCGAACAGGATTTACAATTTGTTTCAGATTACGAGAAAAAAAAATGCTGACAGAAGGTCCAGATGAATTAAAGTGCCACCTTCGCATAACCCAAAAATTAAGATATGTGAACAAATAAGAAAAACGGGGCAATTTTACCTCTTTGTTTCATTATACCGAGAAAGGAAGCCATCACAGTGGAGATGGGTTGAAGTTGTGCAGTGGCCTTTCCCCTTCTCTCCGCGTTAACGATAGTCCTTAGCGCATCGTTTAGAATCCTACGTCCCATTTGACTCTTTACTTTTTCTCGCTTCTCTCTAGGTTCTAAAAGCAGGAGAGAGCGAAGTGCAAAAAGGTCGGTGACAAAAAAAGCTTTGATGATTCCTCTTAATGGAAAAGTGATCACGAAAATAAGTTCCGAGCAAGCAGGCTGAGGGGGTGAAAGGCGGAAGGGATGTAGCACGAGTCAAAGTGTCCCGAGCTCTGTTCGGAGCCACAAATCCAGCTCAAAATAGATATGGAAGCTTCAGCAAAATGCAAGATGGCGAACAGAAATTTTCAAACCACCAGAGCTCTGTTCGGGATATTTGATCTAAAAATGGTCGAAAGATTGGAGCCGAAGAGGAAATGAAGAAGAGAGGTGGGAGGAGGAAGACGAGGTGAAGGTAGACTGGCGCGGCGAACTAGGTATTGGATCAAAGGAGGACAGAGCGGCGGCGGGCGGACCGTTTTCCAAACGTAGGTCAGATAGAATAGAAGGGTTTAAGGTTTCATATAGATAGCTTTTTCTTTTAAAAGCAGCATCAAAATTTAAAATTAAATTTATTAAAATGAAAAATATGTTTGAATAGAAAACTTTTTATAATATTAATTGTAGTTTTTCAAATATAGATGAGTAAAATATTCCTCCTCAATTGATGATTCCTCTCTTACAAGAATTATTTTTTAACGCAGAATTAAGATTGATTTTCCATTCAACAAGAATTACTAAAATAAAATGTTAGTAATTCTACGTGTAAATTCAAGGAGAGAGTTCTCAAGCTAGCCGAGTAATATAATGTAAGAACTATTTTTTAATGAAAAAGACGTGATATTTGCTAAAGGATTATTGGAAATTGGATCAGTCCAAGCTGATTTCGACATTTTCATACTGGAAACATTGGAACAAAGCAAGATGTGTATTGAAGCTTGTGATCTGAAATCAAGAAGAAAGGGTGTTACGGCAAAGAAGCTTCTAGAGAAGTTGCTAGGCAACCTGTCACTATTTTCTGCAACATAAAGGAGGTGTGACGCTGTCTGAAACGAGGCCTGAGGGTGTGTTTGGGGGTGCTTTAGCAAAGTTGTTTGTTCTTAAAAGTTGTTATTGGCCATTTAGGAGTCAATTTTCACATGCCTTTATCGTAATGGTAAAATTTTGAGCGACACTCGTTGCTCAGTTTTGGGAATTACTATATTGCCCCTCATCAATTCAGTAAATCCCTTGTTTTATCCCCTATATTACCTCTCCCTGTGATACTCCTAAAAAAGGTTTAATTTTTCATATGTTTTAACGCCTATATTTGGTGATTTTCAATGATATTACACTTTAAAGGAAGATATTTTGTATATTTTTTATATCAGGTACAAGAAATGGAGTTTTAGAGAAAAAAAAAGCAAAAAACGGTGCAACTTGTAGCAAAAACGAACAAGAAAGAAAATTTTGTCCTAGCACATATCGATGTCTTTCTATGTTTAATCTCTTTTACACTTCTCACATATTTTTGAATGAAATTACACTTTAAGGAAAGGTTGTTTTACGTTTATTTTGTAGGTCAATCTGTTAGGAATGCAACGCAACTGAAATGGGGCGAAACGAAGCTAAAAAGGGGCCAAACTAAGCAAAATGGTGGAGTTACGCAGGGTGGGCGCCGACAGAGCCAGAGTGCAGAGAGCGACGTGAAAATGGCTCCGAAGGTGCCCAAAACGGAGCTGACAACACCCGAGACAGGTTGGACGCAATGCTGGGCGAATTTCTAGAAGATTCAATGTATTTGGACTCTTTTTGGAAGGTTGCTTGCGGAATCTCTTGGGAAATTCGTCCCTACACTATAATAGAGTATTTTTATGTCAAAAAAGTGGTGTGTGTGAGTAGAAAAATGAGGAGAATGTTTAGAGATCTTAGAATAGGAGTAGAAATGTAGATTTCTACCTTTTTGGAGAGATTGGTGAGGGGATTTTGAGAGAATATGTAAGGGAATGTTCTAGCATTGCATTGATCAGCAGGAGACTTTGTGGGAGAGATTTTCATCTTTCTTTCAAGAGGAAAAAACTAAGTATTGTGTTCTTCATTATCTTATGATTTTGTAAAAATTTCAGTGGATTTGCTTTGGTTAAATGAAGTTTTCGTTGTGTTTTCTTCGTGCTTTGTGATGAGCTTCTCTTAATCTCTCTTCTTGTTTGGAAATAAGATTTGCTTTGATGAAATGAAGTTTTCCGTTGTGTTTTCTTCGTGCTTTGTGATGTGTTTCTCATTTTTTTTTATGAAATGAAGTTTTTCGTTGTGTTTTCTACGTGCTTTGTGATGTGTTTTAATTATAAATGTGATGGTTTTTACTTGCACTTCATTTACATTACAATAAAGGTCTATTGTAGTGTTAAAATTTGCTGTAATTGCATTAAGACCCGGGAGGGCGGTGTAATTCTCAATAAAGTGGAACCACATTCAAATTCTATGGATGGTGAAGTTCATGAGGGTTGGATGCAAATAAATAGGAAAATATACTTTGATGGGCGTAGAATTGGAGATTTTAGGGTGACATACTAAAATCCCCAATTTGGTCCCAGTGTTTGGCAACTAAAGCAAGAGTTAGCCTTCAAGCGAAGAGAAGTGGGAGCTCTAGAGTGAGAGCCAGTATCCTCCCAGCCTAATCACGGATTTAGGGACTAAACCTAGGATTAACCAATCTTCTTTATAGCACTCTGAAGAGGGTAAAGAATAGGATTGCTTCTATTTGGCACAGACAATATTTAATGCATCTCATTCCTTTACATTATCCAATTCACTACATAAGAATAGTAATTTTTTAGCATCTCTAAATTCTCCAAACCAATTCATCCAAAAAGGAGTTATCTTTAGAATTAACATTTGCATTTAGGAATAGCTATTATCATTACATTTAACATTTGCACTAAGGAGTAGTTGCTAGATAAAACACCATTTTAATCAACATTCCAATCTAAGGCCTGATAGTAGTATACTAGAACTTTGACTAAGGACCTCTTACCTTGCTTCCCTGTGGGATCGATAAACGGAACTTCATTAGAGCCTTGTATTACTTGAGTGATACGTATACTTGCGTTTATATCATTATGACTATCTAGAATATATAAAATTAATAAAAAAAATAAAATAAAATAAAGTCTGCATCAAGCTTTTGGCGTCATTGGCTGGGATTAAAATCTTCAAGTAGTAATGTCAACTTCGTGAAGCATAGCATATAAAAAATCGCTTCACCCTGTCTACTCTCTTCATTTGGCTTCATTACATTTATGGTCCTCTTCTCTTATCCCTTGTATCCACTGCCTCCCCACTCTGTATGTATGTCTAACCCTTACCTCTTTTCATGTTTTCCTCTGTTACAGTGGTTTGTTTCTCCTTTTACCTATGTGATTTTGCCTTGGGGATTCTCAATTTTTCTCTGTGGTGGTGGTTTGGTGTTTCTTATTTTACTTATTAGTTGTGTCATCGGGTTTTCTCGGTTATCTGATGTGGTGATGGTTTGTTGCTTCTCGTTTTACATATGTGATTGTGCCTTGGTGCTCTTGATTTTCCTTTATGGTGGTGGTTTGGGGCTTGTCGTTTAACTCATGTGATTGTGCCCTTGGGGAATCTCGGTTGTCCGATGTGGTGGTGGTTAGTTACTTCTCATTTTACCTGTGGTTGTGTCTTGGTGCTTCTCGGTTTTCCTCTATGGTGATCATTTGGTGATTTTCGTTTAACTTATGTAGTTATGTCATTGGGGCTTCTCAATTGTATTTTGTGGTGATGGTTTGTTTCTTCTCATTTGATATATGTGATCGTGCCTTGGTGTTTCTTGGTTTTCCTCTATGATGGTGGTTTGGTGCTTGACATGTAACTTATGTGGTTGTGCCATTGGAGCTTCTTGATTGTCCTCTGTGGAGTTGGTTTGTTGCTTATTAGTTTACTTATGTGATTGTGCAATTGAGGCTTCCCAGTTGTTCTTCGCTGTGGTGGTTTGTTGCTTCTCATTTTACACATGTGATTGTGTCTTGGGGCTTCTTGGTTTTCCTATGGGGTGATGGTTTGGTGCTTCTCGTTTTACTTATGTGAGAATGAAGATACAAGTTATTTATGGTATGGTGGTCTCTGTTGCCTATTAACTATGGGTGTGGGTGTGGGTGTGGCTTAGTAGTCTCTATTAGTTGTTGGTTATGGGTGTGATTTTATAATGTTGTCTATTAGTAGGGGTTGGCTCTAGTTTTTTGTTGTTTCTTTGCATTGATGGTTTTTGAAGTGTGTGTTTTTTATGTCTTTCATTTTTGAAATGTTATGTAGAGCAATAATGGAAAAGAGAATAAAGAGTTCAATAGATCACTAATTATGATTTATATGATTGCCCCCATCTGTGTTTCATAGATACTACATGCTCTTAAAGCACACATCACATTGTTAACTGCAGAGACACCTGATTTTAGAACATGTATGCCATTGTTAACAACACATACTAACTGTTCTTAGAACACACATACTACTTAACAACAAATAGTACCTAACCTTAGAGCACACTTAACACTGTTAACAACAGATACTACCTAGTCTTAGAGCACAAATGTCACCGTTAACAATATAAACTGCATGGTCTTAAAGTGTATATAATATAATTGGTGATCTTGAGTGGAGCATTCTTTGATAAATTAATCTCATTGAGCTCTAATTTGATCTATTATTTTTAAAATGTATTTTAATTATTATTATTATTATTTCAATTGTAAGCTAAATTTTGTTTTCTTCCGAATGTTTTATTTACATGAAACATTACATGAGTAAACAAAAGAAATGTGAAATATTGACCATCTAGGAGATGGAGGTTAATATCATATTCTATAGGATCAAACAATGCGAGAGGCTTTCATTAAGATGGTGTCAGAATAGAGGATTCCTTACATTCGTTATTTTTTTAGAAATTAAGTCTAATAAATTCATTTTTTTTTATTAGTGTTTCAGATTACAATGTGTAATAATTTAAGCCTATATGTTGAACAATATTGTGTGTTGTGTTCATGTGATATTTCAACATTTATATTTTGCACTAGTTATAGCACTTTAATAACTAGCCATTCAATATTTAGGTTTATTTATAACATAGCTTGTTCTTCTCTTAATATTATATCATGCATAAAAAAGTAAGATGAACTCATTAAATAAAGAGAAACTTATAGAGATTGTGAAATGAACAATAATTATGACTAAAATAGTATGTCTAATTAATGAGTACAATGAGACAATTTTTTGTAAGACCCCTTGCTCTTATCTTCATTTGTGAGTGACAAGTGGATTGGTGATTTACTCCATGGTCATCCAAGTAGAATTCATAGTAAATTTCAGATGAATTGTAAAGTCATTATGGTTTGCATGGATCATCCTGATTTACACCCATGGAAGTACTAACCATTATATTATATAATATGTCACACAATGAGTTCATTTGTGTTACTTATGAGCAATTCTGGCACTCAACAGAGACAATTAGTAAATATTTCTATCTTGGTGTTAAATCTTTGATTAGATTATCAATTAACATTATGAACCACATACATCTTGCTTTTGTGCATGCACCAAGAGAAATTAGTAACAATACAATACATGTCATTCTTCAATGTATTGATATTTCTATTTATTTTGCATGCATGCTTTACATAAAAAAATTGTTCTAATGATTTTTTCTTAAAATTTCATTGTACAGTAGCAATTGATAGTTCACATGTTGATGCACGTGTTGGCACTGATGACAAGATTTCATATATCAGAAATAGTGAATCTACTACCCAGAATATCCTAGCAGTTTATGATTTCAATATGTTTTACATTCTTAATGGTTGGATGGGAAGAGAGTGCTCACGATTGTCACATATTCAAATTTGCTATTTAGTGACATAAATACAAATTTCTAAGGCCTCCATTTGGTCAGTACATTCATGACCATATATGAAGTGTTTAATTTGAGGATATATAGTAATGATGTAATTATTCCAGAAATATTACAACGTCGACTAGAGATATGCATTACAATGTGATTTCTTAAAGCCTTTTCCCGATACAAGGTATCGCCTTCCTGGTTTTGAGTGGACTAGCCAATTTATTAAAGGAAGGAATAAATTGTTCAATAAAAGATGCTCATCTCTACGTAGTGTTATTGAGAGAACATTCAATGTATGGAAGAAGAAGTGGGTCATGCTATGAGATATGACAACATATTCTTTTAAAATATAGGTAAAGTTGGTTATTGGGAAACACTACATAATTTTATACAGTGGCTTCTATCTAAGGACTATGTTAATTTAGGGTCTTGGATAAAGATTCAACATGCATGCTTGTGGAAGTATTTGAACATCGGTTAGGAAAATCAATGCCCGATGAAGTCTTTGGTGCGAAGAACTTCAACAAATCTAAAGAAGAGGGTGTTCAGGAGATTATCCAGTTAAATTATGATATACATATGCTTTAATGAACTTATCAAGTATATTTAATTAATATTTTGTAGTGTCTTCTTCAGGTTGATGTTTACTATTTTAGATGTATTGATGATTAGTTAATGTTTATTTTCTCTTTGATATGTTAGATTTTAATATTATAATTTTAGAGATGCATATTTTTCCTTATATATANAAAATTTATTTTATTTTCTTATTGCATATCTAGTCTAATTTGTCAATTGAAAGCATAATGAATTATAATCTAAAAAAATGAGTTTAAGGCCATCAAGTACTTCAAGAGCTTTATACTGCCACTATGGTTTACATTATTTTGAATACACATCAATAAGAGAAGACATCTATGAGAAGAGATTTTATTATTGTACTAAACATATGACAAGTAAAAATTACATAAATTTTTGATGGGTTGATGATAAGAAGAGTTCACCCCAAATAATGGCCATGTGGGGATAAATGCTAAATTATCACAAAGACCTGATCATTACATGAAGGAGAACATCATTATAGTAATTCTAGTTATTTTTGTAGTTCTTATTATTGTGATATTATGCATGAAATGTTGACTTACAATTAATGTATTGGAGGAATTTTGACTCTTGACTTATTTTTTGTACTACTGAAGCTGTTTTTGTTATTCTATTGTAATTATTTTGAAAATTACAGTCATTTAACTAATTTACATATATAAGGGCAAAATTGTATTTTTTATCATAAATAGTTGTAGTACAACATATGATCAAAATAGACTATGACTATTATAACAACAACTTTCAGACAAGACCTATAAGTTATTTTTCCAAAGAGTATCTTCACAACTTCTTCAAAAAGGAGCAACCACGCCAAATGCACTGTAAATTATGAGCATTTACATGCATATAAAAAAAAATTGTATTTATATAGATATCACCAAAAACTTTCTATGTAATATCTACAATATTTAGACCAAGACCCTTCTATGTCATTCCTTTTTAAACAAAAAAAAATATTACACGTGGTTGATCACACTTCCAAGTGAGACTGATCGTACGTGCGAGTGTAGTTGATCATACATATGGTTGAAGGTTTAAATGCGGGCATACTGTCGTATATCACATGACAGTCCTTCTGGACAATATGAATCGATGTCTGGATGAAATAATTTCTTTTTCCAAACAACCACCCTTCAAAACTATTGACTTACCTCCATCGATGCTTAGCCCACTTTTTAGCTTTGTCAATCATGCTTGCTAAGTATCTTCTTAACTTATTTCCTTTTCTTAACCACCCTTTTAATGTTCTCTGCATCCCCTTACATTAGCCATAGGGCATAAGCTCTCATGACTTGGATCTAAGCCTCTGGTTCCAGCTCAGCCAATTGCCTCACAACAATTTCTGAGAGCTTCACATCACCATAGAGTTTGCAGGCCCCAAGAAACACACTCTAAAAAAAAAAAAAACCAACTCCATTGGCATCCCATTGATCAAATCAAATGCCTTTAAAAGCTTAGCTATCTTCTAATAAAATCCAAAGTGCAATCATAATGCTCTATTCTATGCACAATCAAGTGACTGCCTTATATAAATCTAAATAAAAATTTCCCAAGCTTCACTTTTCCTCCATGCCTGCAAGTTGATATGACTAAAGTGAATGTTTGATTATCATGCAATGATACGTCCACACCCGAGTCCAGAATATAGTATACCCCGATGATATTAGACGTGATAAAATGAATTGAACAAAATTGATATTATCAGATAAAGATATTGTGTGCAATTAATCATTAAAATAAATAAGAAAAGATGAGTTTTAATTTATTTCATAAATAGGAATTTAAATAAAACAATTAATGTTTTTAAATAATCTCGTTGTTTGCAAACATCTTGCATTTGAATAGTTCATTAAGTAAATGAATAGCACGAACAATCCGTTGTTTGATTGTGTTCAACTTGTTTTATCTCAAAATAAGGATATTATATATATATATTATATATGCTTTTATAAAAGTTTAAATCACTATAGTTGGTTAATTCATAAGATCTTACATCTTTTATTGCATAGGAATGGTGCAGGTTTGTATCCAACTCCCTGCAACAATTATTTTTCAGATTAAGCCAAACACAAGTTGAATGCTAACATGAGTAGAGCTATAAATGAGACAAGCATGAATGAGCAAAGCCCATGTTTGTGCTCGACTCATTTGATGTTATAATTGTTCATATTTGACTCGTGTTTTAAATGTTTACTAAGAGTCAGTTAGTGTTCGGTTTGAATATGTTTGATTTCAATTGTTGTTTAGCTCAAAATGATCTTCAGCTTGAAATGTGCTTCATTCAAAAAAAATATAAATCTAAATAATTTTTATTATAAAAAATACATATGTAGAGACCAACTTTAAGCAAAACAAATTTTATTTCTTACAATTCGAAATAATCAAATCATTAAAAATATACAATTGATAATTAGTCTCGTATAAATTACAATTGTAATACAAATTACTAATGTCTTTGTACATTACAAATTTGTGATTAACAATTACATTAAAAAATAAAAATAATGTTATCACATTAATTGCATCTAACTCCTTAGCTCTAAGCCTCAAACTGCTATCACAAAATCAACATGTCTTGAGCTCTTTAAACTTGCCAATTGAGGAAAATATTTCAATGATCCATGATGTTTGCTTACGATTGCTTCGAAGAGGATCTAACCTAGCAGATAAATGTCACACGCTCACACTAGAAGTTATAAGCAGAAATTTTGAATACTGCAGCTGCAAACTAACCCAAGGTTGAATAAGAAGAAAATCAAAGATATTAAATGGAAAGTTAATAGTTAAGAAGCAGAGGTTTAAGCTCAAGGAAATAAAGGATTCTCTTTTATAATTTCCAAAACTCATTTTTGAAATGAACAGTTAGGCACATGTAACCTATTGTCTGTTTCAAATTCCAGCAACCGAAAGAAACAACCTTATGGATATCCTTGAAATAAATTTTTAATTTTTCTTTATCAATATCAAACACCTTCATACAACCAGTCTTAAAGGTATTTTTTGATACCATCCCATAGTTAGGATACATTCAGTAACACATTAAACCACGTGTTCAACAATCATAAATGGGCACTCTTTCACAATAATCATCTTAACAATAATTTATCTAGTTATATGCTTGCATAAACCTTAGGATCATAGCAAAAGGTAGATCAATATCAACATTTCCATCAAAAGGCAATAAAATGTAGCAATTTATGTATTTTATCACTTCACTGAATAACATTCTTTGGGTTGGTTGGAGACGATCGCCTTGACCTTACGAACCTCCATGAAGTGTTACTTCAAGTTGTGATGCAGCTCATGTATGATCTTAGTCAAAGGGTGATTCAGGTTTAGTCTAGGTCTAGGTTAGAGGGCTCAAGAAGGGTTAATTTTGATTGAGGAAGTGTTCTTAAGCTTTAGGGAAGCTTAAGAGCAAGTCAATTTAGATTTTTGAGGAGATTTATGAAATGTCCAAAGATGCCCTGGATTTTGAGCTCAAAATTAGGGATGGGAAGTGGGGGAGATGGGATAGCAAGAATTGTTATGACCTTGGGGTCAATGGGAGAAGCTCTGGAAGCAATTGGATAGAGTTTCCCCTTATATTTAGATGCTCTCCTCTTTTGGTCATGGAGGTGGCCAATTTATAATCTCGGCCAAGGAGGAGGCTCTGGATTTCCATTGGCCAGTGCAAGTAAGCTTAGACGTAGGAAAAAATGGTATAATTAACTAACTATGGTTTGCCATATTGGATGGGTATAATTTGGATTTTAACCCATGGTGGAGCTTCTCGATTTTAGGTTTTTCGGCTACTAGGGTGATTGACAAGGCCAGGGGTTGTGGCTAGCTAGCTGGAGAGGTCAGAAAGATTAATGGTGATAAGCTTGGGGCTTGGGATGGTAACCAAATTATAGATGGGGTTTTCTTAAATTTGGGAATCATTGGTCCATGGCTCAAAGTGGGGTTGACTACGTGATATGATCAGCATCTTAGGACTTAGGGAGTGGCTGAACTGATTAAGCTTTTAATTAAACTAAGGGATTAGGGTAGAGTATATATTAGGCTTAAAATTGGGCTTGGGCTTGGGCTTGGATTTGGATCTTGGGTTTGGTTTGGTGTGGACTTAAACTAATTTAAGGCTCAAATGAGTCTTGAAAGTTATCATGATGAATTTGGGATATGAATTTTGTGAAATTAGATAGATCATATGGCTCAATTTTGTGGAAAATTAGATTTGGAATTAATTTGTAGTGGTTGTCTTGAATTTGGAATTTTGATTTGGAATTTGATGTAATTAGATTTGAATTTGATTGAAATTGAGCTTAAATTTGTTGAAATTCAGTTTTAATTTGAAATTGGATAAATTTGAAATGAATTTGATGAAAATTGAGGGTTATTCGGGAGTTTTAGGAGTTTAGGGTAATTTGGGAATTTTGACCGATTTTGGTGGATTTAGGGAATTTTGGGTGAAATTGGGGAAATCGAATGGTTAGGATAGGTTTTGGTGAAGTTCTGAGTGAAATTAAGGATTTTGGCAAATTTTTGAAATTGGGGCATTTTTTGTAATTTTTGGTGTGAGGGGGTACTTTGGTAATTTTGGGAAAATTTAGTTGTAGAAGGCCAATGTTGGGTATTTTACTGGAATTGAAATTGGTTGGATATGATGATCATGCAAGCCATGAAGTCGTCTCCCTCCTAAAGCCATGAAACCCATAAGACCACTTATTTTAGATCCTCCATATGCTGATACTAGCCATCTTAGCCAAAGGGCTAAGGGCTTGGGATCACCCCAATGAGTTTCCAAAAGGGAGTTAGGAGGTAGGTCAATTGTGAGTGATTTTAGGGTTTTTGGAGTATGTAAGTTTGATGGGTTTAAGTTTGTGTTTGACCAAGACCAAGCCACCCAGGGTTGCTCTAAGGTCTCACTAATCCTATCAGAACTCATTCTTGAGTCTTCACATGTTGGTCTTAACCATCTAAAGTGAGAAATGAGGGCTTAGGACCAACCATGTGAGACTTCATAAGAAGAGTTAAGAAGTTTTTAGAATTTTTATGTGGTAGGGTTCCATCACTAGTCCTTTAGGATGGTCAACAGAAAAGTCCTATGGCTAGATCCTAAGCTTCTTAAGAGATGAAACTAGACCTCATAAAAAATGAAGTCAATAAATGGACCCTCAATAGGTGTAGTGTGTTGGACAAGCACACCACATGTATTGGTATTGATCAAAATGATCAACAAAATCAACACAACTGTCTAAGCCAAAATACTCAAAACGGTGCAGAGAGTTGAATGATACTTCAAATTTGAGCAAATTGGGCTCAAATTGAAGAAGTCAGAAAGGGTTTACACTGGGGATTAGTAGACGTATTTTTAAATTGTAACTTATGAGTTCAAATTTTCAAATTCAAAAGTAGTTTACGAGGTTTATGTTGTAATCCTTGTTCTTTTGCCTTTATAAAAGTGTTTTATGAATTTTGAGGGGCAAGAATCAGGATTCCTCATCAGGAATCTAGTAGTCGTGGTGAACTTGATTCATCTTGTGTTGATTTAAATTTTTATTTTAATTTTGTGTCATGAAAATTTCAAATTTAAAATATTGAGGGGATCAAGTTTAGATGGAAAACACAAGGACTCACATCCAACTCAAATATCAATCAAGGAAAAGTAGTGAAAGTGGAGATTGCACTATGTTGGGAACGAAGGTCTTGGGGAACCTAGTATTTCAACCCAAGATAGTGGGGAAGTGTCACACTAGAAAGGGAGGCCCTGGAGTACTTGTTATCCCAACCTAAGAGGTGAAGAATTACACATTAGGAAGGGAGTTCTCAGAGGATTTGGTATCTCAACCTAAGAGGTGGAGAATTGCTCATTAGGATGGGAGATCACAGAGGATTTGGTATCCCAACCTAAGAGTTGGAGAATTGCACATTATGAAGGGAGATCCCAAATGATTTGATATCCCAATCTAAGAGATGGAGTTTTGCACATTAGGAAGGGAGATCCTGGAGGATTTGGTATTCCAACCTAAGGGGTAGAGAATTGCACATTTGGAAGAAAGTTCCTAAAGGATTTGGTATCCTGACCTAAGAAATGGAGAATTGTAGAGAGGACTTGGTATCCTGATCTAAGATGTGGAGAATTGAACATTAGGAAAGGATATCCCGAAGAACTTGGTATCCGAACCTAAGAGGTGGAGAATTGCACTCCGTTGGGATGGAAGCTCCAAAGACTTGGTTCCAACCCAAGCAGAAGTGGAAAGGTGAAAAAACATGGTGAAGTGGTAGAGCTGTAGGAACTTGTGGATTTGTGAAACTCTTTGTTGATTGAAAACGTGTAAACTTGTGAAGACATTTGTGAGTGCATGAGTTTTGTGCATGTAGAGATTTTGTGAGTATTGATGTTGAGATAGTCGGTTTCATGAAAGTGCTTCAAGTTTGATGATTTTGAAAAATATTCTGTGTGATTTTATTATTACATGTATCATTTTGTTTGTACATATTCTTTTTGATATTGTTATTTGTTCATTAGTATTTTTAGGGCCGAATCCGAGATTCAGTCAACCTTCATTGAATCAATCGCACATGGCGACAAAAGAAAAATTTGTTATTCTTAAGAAAATCTGATACATCACAAGTAAAATATGATATTGTTGTTTGACGTACATCTTGAAAAGCATATAAATAACATCTGCCTCTGAAGAGCTATCTCAATTTCTGAGTCAACTGTTGTGTCCACCCCATTTTTTTAGAATTGTAGAGACTAACCCTCCTCCTAAGGTATACTCCAGGATAAAAATACTTTAATCCACACTCTCACAACAAGTCAGCTCCATTCCCTTTAAGCACTAGAACAGACGCCACAGACAAGGGGATCTCCACTGGTCCTCAAAATTCACCTGGTCCAACAATATCCAATTCCTTTCCCAACATTATGTTGCATTTGCTGATGAATGACACTTGCGGAAGGGTCTAACAAAATCATGGTGATCTATGTGGGGTGGAATGCAATACACCTACTCATAAATATTTATTATTTAGAGATTGGGGACACAGTCTGCTGGTAGGACGTGAAAGAAAACCATTCTCTTGGTCATCTTCTTTATCACGGGAGGCATCACATCCACATCATCATGCTTTAGGATGTCTGGGGGATTCCCTTCCTTGTTGATGGGAAAGTTATAACAACTCCCACACTGAATAGTGATTCACCCTTTTCCTCACATCCATTTTTGTGGCTCATAATGCATTTCCTCCTTAAAATGACATGCACAACCCAAGTCCCAAAGGTGGAACACACAATATACTATCATGCTTTGCTCATGTTTAAAAAAGAAAATTGTGTACATTTCCAATCCTTTGAGAATATTGACATAATTTCCTATTATATGCTCTAAATTTTCAAAACTCTTTTGGTGGACATACTGAAACCTTTCCAATTCTTCTTCTAAAATGATTTGTAACCATCTTGACTGCACGAACTGTGGAACATATGACTCTACATTCTGATGATTCTGGAGCCTCTGTTTCATAGAGACAATGATGCTTTCTTCTGTAGGAGCATTACACTCCTTGCAACCCTTGTAAGGCTCAGCTGGCGTGTACTCATTTGGTGCTTACAATGATTAAAGTTGCAACATGTTGTGCAAGACAACATAGCTTTCCTGGGAGGCCTCGGTAGAACTCTCTCCATCGGAGCATTGACAAGCTTCTTTTCTGAAGTTAGAGCCATGAACTGTATCTGTCTAGCCCCTTTTATGAAACTATTGGTCCTTGGAGCTTCATTCCCATTATTCTTAATTTTTCTCTTCTTCATGGAAGTAGTGTCTTCCTTACTCTGAATTTGAGCACAATTTTCAAACCTTCTTTCTCTTTTGAACCGAACACTTTCAGCGGAGGTCCTTCATAGTCCATTCTAACTTGCTCGAAGACCAAGTCAAAGTCTATGATGGCGCCCTGTGCCATCTTTTCTTCATCAAGTGTGAGATTGATGTCATTTCTGAAAGAGAAAATCAGCCTCTATTCAGACATTTCTCTGTAAGAAACAAGAGAAACGTCAGCGAGCTGAATCTCAATTTGAACAATAAAACTATGTTTTTATTAATCGTTATTTATTTTTAAAATCGTGTATATATTCTATTACAAGTGTATACACTTTCTTATTTTTTTAGTTAATTTTATGAGATTCCAAATTTTAGTGCAAAGAAATTTAATTTCATTTATGGAAAATGCCCTTTTTTTCTTTTCTTCTTACTTTTTTTTGCTAAAAGTTGTTTTATTGGACCAAATGACATGCCTAAAATATGTTACTTTTATTTGCACATTTAATGTCTATTTTTAATGAAATTGTGCTTTAATGAAAGGTATTTTTGATGTTTTTGGTTGTAGGTACACTAAATGGAGCAAATGGAACAAAATTAGAGCAAGTTGGAGTCAAATGAAGTAAAGTGGCAAATGTTGACCTGGTGCCAAGGTGCTAAAGGCAGTTACTCTAGAAGGTGTCAATGAACATGGACAAATTTTGAAGGGGTACTTAAAGTAACTCTTGGTGATTTTGAGAGTTCTATTTAAAGAGACTTATGAGATTTAAAGGACAGTCTAGAGGGAGAGAAGGAGAGTTTTTTTAGAGAGAAGGGAGTCTTCTTAGAGAGGAGAGTTTTAGAGGCTTGCTTAGATTTCATGGAGTAGAGGAGAATTGAGAAATATCTTCTTCACTACAATTTTAAGTGATATCGGAGTGGAATTGTAAGGAGAATGAGTGATTCAAACGAACTAGAAGGATTGCTTGGGAAAGAGTTTAAAATAAGTTGGGTATTTTATTTATTTTACTTATTCTTGTTTTGTGAACTTATATTTATCTTTAAATTCATGTGTTGTTGTTTCTTCTCCATGAGATCTGAGCAGTNTAAAAGTTGACAAATAAGACATCATCCTTTATACCCTCAATGAGCTACCATCTAGTTACCCTGATTTCAAAACCACTATTCGCACCTCGTTGAACCCAATCGGGTTGGAAGGCTTTTATGTTCTTCTTCATAGCAAAGAATGCAATCTCATCAATGAATCCATCAAGAATTTCACCAACACTAAAAATACCAACAACAACAACCAACAAAGAACCAAACTAGTTGTTATTTGTCAAATTTGCTCCAAAAAAAGACCACTCAACTATTGAGTGTTGGCACAGGACCAACTTATAGTATAAAACATCTTCCCGTGTCTTGCCCACAACTCTCAAAACACAATTACAGTCACAGGATTGGGAGGTGGACTCTGACGCCACATCACACCTTATTCCTCATCCCATAAATCTCCAACAAGCAACTCCATATCAAGACAATGATCAATTGATAGTAGGCAAAGACCAACATACAAGTATAACACACGTTGATATGAGACTCCTCGATTGAATATTAGTGTGAGTGCAATATCTTAATGTCTGTTACAACTGTTTTGGGCCCTCGATTGAAAATAAAGTTCATACATTTTAGCTTTGCTAAGATGTACAAATTGGTTGAATTAGACTAAAAAATTCAACTAGTTGAAGATGTTATGTGAGAACTCTAAAATAATTATGCAAGCGATATTGCTAGCTCCAATTCTACAAGTGACAATGTATCTTCAAAGTTGCCAAGCGATTTAATTAATCCACAAAATTTTGATTGTATGCTTGCATTTACTGATTTTATTTTTTCATATGATTCAATTCAAGCTATTTTTGGTTAATAATGAACAATTTGATATTCTTGAGTGGTGGAAGTTGAATGCTCTCAAATATCATTGTTTATCCAAAATGACTAAAGATATATTGTCAATTCCAATAACAACAGTTGTTTCAGAATCTGCATTTAGTGAGTTCTTAATGTTTATAGAAGTTCACTCTCCACAAGGGCGGTGAAGATACTAATATGCTCATCTAATTAGATTAGATTTTTTCATGTGTAGTTCGAAAACTCCTCTGATATTTTTTCTTAAAAACTAGTTTTTAGAGTATTTGTACTTTTTCATCTTATCACTTATATTTTTATATCTTTCACAGAAACAAGAATTATTGGAAGATGAACATCTTGAAGTGATTTTGCCTGAGTAAATAAAAAGAAGATAAAAAATTGAAGAAATAATTTTATGTCTGATTTTCATTGTATGAATTATATTTTAATTTTGGACAGTTTAATTCTATGGTTGTCGGCCGATTATTGTTAGCTTACTCGGTTATTTATAGACATAATTTAGTGTATGAATGATTAACTTGTTGGACTATGAAAATTTATGTTTGCTTGAAATATATTTGTGTACATTTTTAGATTTTTTTGCTTTAGTCAATTAAATTGTTTGGGAGCTCTACAAAGTACTCTTACATATTTGGTTACTCTGTTTATTGTAATTCAAACCTCTGCTTAAAAGTGTCATTAGGATGATAACCCGCATCCAGTTCAATTACATCACATAAAACTACACAATTAAAATGTTTCATAATTGAGAATTTTACTCTAGATAAAACAGTGACCAAAATATCAACTCCTCGTTTAATCCAATTGTTCTTATTAAGGTTTGGGTGTTTCAAAGTTTTCAATCACAGAGTTTTAACAATTGACTAAGCTATTACATTCTTTGTACATACACTATCCACAATCAACTAACAAACCTTGCCTTTGATTTTACATCTTGTTCAAAAAATGGAACGTCGTTAAGATAAGGAACTTTGTTTTAAAGCTAATTAAACTTTCTCTAATAAACAAAAAATCTTTTGACCTTCATCTGCTGGGAGATCCTCGATTTGTGATTGCATCTCTTTGCTCAGCAACCTACTGAAAAAATCTGCATCCTTTATTAATTAAAATTTTGGAACATTTATAAAACTTTCTATCTATATTGTCACTCCTTTGTGTCGTAAATACAACACAACATGTTGCAATCACAAAAGACTAGTCGATGTTTGGTCCCCTTAGAGCTTCTCAAATTGCTTGAGCTCATTTTTAATAAAATAATCCTGAAATAAAACAAAGAAAATTTTAAATAACTAAGATCTGAAAAATCGCAAAGTACCAATTTTTCTGGTCACTATACCAAAGCTTGCATTCAATTATCAAAATCACAAAGCTTGCATTCAATTATTTTTCTCAAGAGGTAGAAAAGAAGATTAAAGCATTAACGATGTGACTTCACCCCTTTGAACATCTCTTTTCTTCCACATACCACTTGACTCGTAATTTCAAAATCTGTCATAAAGATTGTAAGTAGTGTGGAGCTCACTCAAAAAGTCACTGAAGATGGTTGAAGCATGCAAAACATGTTATGAAATCTCATTGGATACCCTCGTACATCTCACTTTTCTATTTATTCCCATTAAAAGTTGAGGTCATGCATGAAGTTCAATTGACGTATGAGTCATAGTATTCAATCAACAGGCATACAACTGTTGTAATAATCTGCCTGCAACGCTTTCTATATTCTCTATTTGTAGCATCCATTGCTGCAACAAAATTTTGAATATTTGCATTTACTATCGCATGACAATTTATAACAACTAAACATTTTTAATAAAATATATCTTGAGGAGAACATATCAATGTAAATAAAAATGAACAACAACATCATACCACAACACAACACGGTTGATATCATCGCAACAAAAAACATGACTACTACAAATATTAATTATTTGATCATAAAATTAAAATGGTACACACCATTACAATTTTAGGTTGACAGTACAGTAACCATGAGAGTAGATGGTCTACAAATACAAAACTGAGTAAACATACTCCATAGGGAAAACATAAAAAAGATAGGGATTAGTTGTCTTGATTTTCATAAAAAAAGTGTAGGTAATTAACTCTCCTTTTAGGTGCCCTAGATATGAAAAACTCCCTCTTCACTCGATCTTCAAGTAGCTTCATTGAATAACGATATAATTGCATTTATTCATAAACTTATGTAGTTTGTTCTAAGATCTTTATCACATCTGGAATGGATGAATATGGTTTTGTGGTGCTAATTTTTCTCCATTAACTGAACAAAAATGTTGAAATAAGAAAATAATTTCAAGAAAAAAAAAACTTACAGAAATAGATGAGATTTCAAGCATGGGAACTTTGATATATCCATAGATCTCATTGGTAAAAGGCATGGATGATGAATCAGCTCATCATGCACAAGTAAAATGAGTAGTTCTTTCATGTTAGAAGGGGAAATTCCATTTTTCTTTCCCTCCACCAGAAATAATGCATTTCAAGAAGAACGTATGAGAAGAATAATGACGAAGAAGAATGTAGGAGAAGGGAAATGACTGAGTAGAAGAATGTAGGGGAAGGGGATTTGCGACGATGAGAGGGAGATGAGGACCAACGACTAGAGCATGATAGTGTGGAGCGAGGTGAGGTGAAGAGTATAGATGTCAGTGTTTATTTACAAATGACAAACCGCGAAACGCACCACGTCGTCCGTAAACGGTGAGCGAAACGGTGGTCGCTACCACGGGATGGAAAAATAGAAATCAAATAACTATAAAACAATATTTTCTTTAAAGCCTGATTTCGAAAGCCCAAGCAAATGACCCCTAAATTGCACTACATAATACTTATGAAACAACTAATTGACCCCTCTATAAGAAGAGAAATTATTACATCGGGGCCCCAAACGTAGAGCTGCATTCGGAGTCCAATGAGGACACGTGGAATGTCGGGACTTATCTAAGAGATGGACGAAAAAAATAATTTTCAGCGGGCCGCCCGACCCGAAATCCAGACCCACTATTTTTAAAATTTAAAAATTAACTTCTGATCGTGTGCCCCGGCTCCAATCCAACCCAAAGTTGCGACGCTTCCAATAACACCACAAAGTAATCAAATAACACCACATAATACTCAAATAACACTTCATTTTTCACAAATAACACCGCTGAATATAAAAGGACGCTGCAGAATATTCGAATAAAATGCTTAGAAGACCAAATAACACAGTATAAATTGAAATAATACGGGAAATATTCCGAATAACACAACCCTAAACCAATTAACAAGGGGGAATATTCCTATAACACACCGACTATTTTTGTATTACGTGTGTTATTTAAGTGTGAATCAGTGGTCGGTGTTATTGAAGTTTTAAAGCACTAAAAGTTGTGAAAATAAAGTAATTTCAATTGTTTCCGTTAACTTTCACGAATGAGATACGTTTATTTGTTTTTCTACGTACTTAATATTTTTAAAATATATAACTTTTTAATTTTAATTAAAAGATATTAAATTTAAGAATAATGATTCAAGTTAGAGTTGGTTCGGGCCGGGCACACGTTTTTTTTATACCGAAATGGCATATGGATCCCACATTTTGGGTCCCACATTTCGAGAGTACTCTTTATATAAATATTCATTGGACTCCAAACATAATTTACATTGCGACTCATGATGCAACATCTTATCCATTAAGAAAAAATCTGTGTTTTCCTACCTATCCCTAGGTGCTATTTAACGCTTTAAATTTGTTCATCGCCGTGCCAAACGGCTGCGGATCTTCTTTCCCCGGAATCTGCGTCCTCCGTGTTCAACTCAGGACTGAAGCTCTCCTTGAAGAGAAGCTCTTAGGTAAGGCTAATCATCCTTTCTCTCTCTCTCTCTCTCTCTCGTATCCCCCACCCCTCACTCTCCCGCAGTTATTCGTCTACCATAGTTTCACACCTGGTGTTCACACCCGTGGAGTAATGTTAAATGATGGAACAAATTGGGGATCATATGAATAGCCTGGCATTTGGTTAATGGATTTGCCCGAAAAATTCAATGTTTAGTTGTCGGAATTTTTTATTATTTGTGTGGGAATACCTGCAAGTTGTGAAGTGAGGATCAATCTCGTTTCAAGAGAATGCATATCACAAACATGAGCCTTTTAAGGGTTTCTGATGTTTTCAACCTGGACACCGCTCGAATAAATGCCAAAATGCATACAAATTCAGATGGTGGAAGGATAATTTGATTTTGAACTTGAAATTACAAATAGCAGTCCATTCATAGGAGAAGAAATCGAGGATCTCCCAGCCGTTGAAGGTCAAAAGATTTTTTGTTTGTTAGAGAAAGTCTAATTAGTATTTAAACAAACTTATCTTAGCGGCGCTCCATTTTTAGAACAATATGTACAATCAAAGGCAAGGTTTGGTAGTTGATTGTGGATGGTAGCTGTACAGAGAATGTGATAGCTTAGTAAATTGTTAAAACTCTCCGATTGAAAACTTCGTAAAACCCAAACCTCAATAAGATCAGTTGAATTAAACGAGGATTTGATGTTTTGGTCACTGATCCATCTAGAGTAAAATTCTCAATTAGGAAACATTTTAATTGTGAAGTTTTTTGTGATGCATTGAAATGGATGTGTGTTCACTAATTTGGGGAGGCCATGACAATTTGAGAAGGGAGATGGTCATGCAAATATTTATACTATTTAATGGTGGAAAATCTGCTTATATAACTGTTTCTGGAACACAATGGATTTCAACATATGAGAAAATCGAATGTTTGCTTTACTGTTAACTGAGGAAAATTCTGTTGCAGGTGCACCCTCCAATCCAAACTTTGTTGCAACAATTTCCCAATATTGCTCATTGGAGCTTCTCAATCAANAGAGACAATAGGCGTGTCAAGATTTTTGTCTATAAGTTGCCACAAATAATAATTTGGGTTTTCTTGTGAGGTGTCATTGTCAATGAGGAGAAATCTGTGTGGGAGGGGATTGTTGTAATAAAAAACGGATTCATATCCATTTGCGGTGAGGAGTTTATAAAGATTTGCATCTTTCAAACAAGACGGTTGTCCTGAGTTAAAGAAGTGGTAACCCATTCTTGATGTGCCTCATCCGATTCTGAGGACACCCAGTGCTTTGTTGTTGTTCTTGTGTGTCTGTGAATAGAGGAGACTACATCATAAAGGCAAGAACGCATGCTCTAAAACCAAGATAAGAAAGAAACCAGAAGAAACAAATAGAGATGGAGAGAAGCCAGCCCACTTAAAAGATAGGGATATAATAGGCAATGCACATAAATTATAAATAATATAAAGTGCTATCTGTAATCTGTTGAGTCATTCTTTGAAATAAACAAGTAAAACGTAAAATTTGAATTACCGAGATATCGCTAAAATTTNTTGTTCGCGAATAACGAACTTTTTGACAGCCCTATATCTGTTGAGTCATTCTTTGAAATAAACAAGTAAAACGTAAAATTTGAATTACCGAGATATCGCTAAAATTTGAATTACCGAAATATCGCCCGTTGTCCACGTTACGAAGCCAGTGGAAATAAAATATTTCATGCAGCAGCAGAGTTCAGAGGCTCTATAAGCGAAAAGATTATTGCAATGAAATCGTAGCATGTGACTTCATCGACTTAGAGGAAATTCTTACCAAGGCTATCCCTCTGAATCTCCATCTCATCGCCGACGAGAATGAGCTGGTGGTGGTCCGGTGCGATCGGCGCCGTCAAGAAGAAGTTCGACGATGAGTTCGTCCCCGCCGCCGGCAACTATCAAAGCGTCGGCCTCGTGATCGGCGCCACCGGTATTGTCGGCATGAGCCTTGTTGAGATCCTCCCTCTTGCCGACACCCCCGGCGGCCCCTGGAAGGTCTACGCCGTCTCCCGCCGCCCCCGTTCTGCCTGGCTTCCTTCACCCNGTTTGATATTTACTTACGGGTGAAATTTTGTGTTTCGATTTTAAAAGACAATATGTGATATTTTTGATGTAATGTTAAATATTTGGTATAATGAAAATATCAATGTTTAGGTTTTAGGTATATACATACATTAGAATGATGGGGTATTTATGTAAATAGCAATAAAAATATTTATGATATTTAATTAGTTAATTAACCTTATAAATTATTTATTTACTTATTCAATTATTAGAAATGATCCGTGCTAAAATATTCGTGGTATAGTGTACTCGATATTGTCTTAGCATTATATGAAAATTTAACACGAACTCAGATGAAAGAAAAACGGTTAGTAGAGAGTCTACGATTTTTTTACGTGAAAAACTCATAGGGCGTGATCCAGCTGAAGAGTTTCACTGTAAGTTGATGATTACTTAAACTCATTGTCCCACAAACCGAAATTGATTACAAACTCTCATGAGTTTCAACTTTGTCGTGCAAATGAACTTTTTAGAAGGAATAAACGACAACTGATAGCGATCAGCGATGACCGGCAAGTGGCGATTGACAATGGTTGACAGCGGTCGACGGTGATTGACAGCGTTCCACGGTGGTCAACGGTGACAGGAGTCATGCTTAACTTTAGCTTCTTCTCAAAGCTTCGAGTTCTTCTTCAAGCCTCAATTTCTCTTTATCATTTTTCATGAGAGAGATGATACTCTCTTTATGGAGTTTTAGGTGCAGTTAATATAAGAATATGAATCACTTTTGATGGGGATTTTCTCAAGTTCTCTCAACCGGAATACGTTTGATGGACATTTGAAGATCTTAACGATGTCGAAATTGAGGAATATTGGGCTCGTTGAATTCGTCTTGTCGAGACGCTCAATTTAATTACGAACTTGTCTGATTCAACATTTATTTTATTTTCCAAATGTGTCAGGAAAACTTCGAAACATGATCTGACGACTTGATCTGGGCTCGATTTGGTTCATATTTGACCAATGCTGGTACCATTAGGTCCATCTCGTCGAGTCAGTTAGTTTGACATAAACTTGTTGAAATCTAAGCTTCGGATTACTTTTTATCAAGGTTTGAATATTTCTTGCTTAAAAGATTACTTCAATATCCGTCTCATGCTTTGGGATTTGTGTTGTATGATGGAATTTGTTCATAATGTACCGGTTGCCCCTTATTTTTAGTCAAAACCATTTCTGTGTTTAAATAATAATAATATTAATATATATATTAAAGCAACGAAGCTTTGCTTAGCTGGTCAGTGGCATTTGCTTCACGCAGCGGGTGGCGGGTTTAATATATATATGGATTTTTTTGGACGACTAAATTATACTTGCCCGAAAGTAGGAGGTCAATTAATATGCCATCAACAAATTTTCATCATTCAACATGAATCTCGAGGCAATCTTTCAAGTAAGAAATGTTCAAACCTCGGTAAAAACTCATTCAAAACTCTGATTTCAACAAACTTACAGTCAAACTGGTTGGCTCGATAAGAAGAGCCCAATGTTACCAAAACTAGTTCAATCTAAGTCAAATCAAGCTCAGATCAAGTCATTAAATCACTCTTAAAAGTTTTTCGGACATATTTAAAAATTTAAATGAATATCGAATCTAGCAAGCCTATAGTCGAATTGGTTGTCTCGACAAGAAGAATCCAACGAGTTAAGGATTGCTAAATTCCGTCATCGTTAAAACACTTAAATGTCCACCAAACGTCGGTTGATCGAAGCGATTAAAGTTGTTCATATTCCTGGATTAATTGCTCCCAAAACACTATAAATAGAGCCTCACCACTCTCATGAGGGGGGGAGTTTGATGCTTGAGAAAAAAACTTAAAGCTTTGAGAACGAACTGAAGTCCAACACCATTCTTGTCACAATCAATCGTTGCAGGTCTTCATCGACCACGACCGACCACTCTCAACCACCGCAGAGTTCTGTCGATTAACGCCGAGCGTCGTCGATCGCCACCAACCGCCGTCGATAGCCGTCAACCACTGCTGGCCTCCGTTAAGAACTACTGTCGTCGTCAATCACCACAAAACATTGTCGACAACTGCTGACCTGAAGTCACCAGTCGACGTTTTAACTTGAAAAACCTAGTAACAATTTCTCGTCTGTGGGACAATAAGTCTCTGCAATTATCAAACTACAGTGAAC
This sequence comes from Phalaenopsis hybrid cultivar, assembly GCA_002079205.1. Lineage (NCBI taxonomy): Eukaryota > Viridiplantae > Streptophyta > Magnoliopsida > Asparagales > Orchidaceae > Phalaenopsis > Phalaenopsis hybrid cultivar. The sequence continues at coordinate 264,267 of JXCR01138118.1, forward strand.
TTACAACTTGGTCAGATCCCATGATTTTTTCCTTTACGGGTTTTATACGTTAAAGCTTATGGTGTCATTAGGGTTTAGAGTTAAATTCTTTTTCATAAATATGTGTTTAATTCTCGTGCAACACTAAACCCTAATGACACCATGACTTTCTAAAGCTGTTGTCGTATTTGTGGAGAAAATTTTTCATATGGAGTCCGGACGCAGCTCTACGTGTGGAGTCCAGTAATACGTCGCCACGTGTACTACATCACAGATGTTATTGGAGGGTTATTAAAGGGTTATTACGGGTTAAAGCTGGGGTTATTGGGGGGTTATTAAATTGGAACCGCGGATGTTATTGTAGGGTTATTGCGGGGTTATTGAAAAAGATTATTAGAGTGGAACCACGATGATTATTAAATGGTTATTGAGGGGCTATTGCATCGTCATTGAAATTAATACCCAATAACCCCCTAATATCTCTCTATAATATCTACAGTTTCACTAGAGTAACATCGGTGATTGGGGTTATACTACAATATTTTTTTAAGTGGGCCCATGATATGTTATATTAGTGAAGTCTACAAGCGCCCGGAAACCCTATGAAAAAGTTTCTAGTATTTTGTGAGGGTGTATATCGCGAGAAATTATTGCATACGGACACTGCATGCGGTGTCCGATCCTGACCGTAGGTCACGGTGATCTATGGTCATGATTATTTCAGTTTTTTTAAAAAAAGACAAAAAAAATTAGGTGGGGCCCACCGAAATACATCCTCACCGTAAATCACCTGATTTACGGTCAGGATCGGACACCGCATCATTACCTAGACCAATATGCATAATTAATGTCAAATTGACACCCATTGTCACTAATACGGTAGAAATCCACTATCAACACCACTGTTTGTCATCTTTACTCAATCAGATGTCTATCGTCGACATTAATACTCATCATCTCTAGCTAATGATCGTCTCCTACAAAACAATGAGTTTTTGAATAATATCAATCATTTATTGATGATGGCTTTGATGCCTTTAGACTTGTACTAAGATGATGCAAACAATATTTCACAATTCTTCTACCATGTTATCTCAATTTTTTTTTTTCAATTGCTTAAGAAGTTGTCCTTTAGCTACTTATAACTTATCTTTGTGAGATTTTAGTATACTCTCTATTATTATAATTTTTTTGCATGCAGTAGATATTTATAATCATTAAATTTATTTTATGATGAATAAAATATATGAATAATAAATAGTTCTTTATGCCATACATATTTCAATATATATAATTAATCTTAATTGAATCAGAGCTAAATTATTTTAAAATGTATTTATCATTTTTCATAATTTAAGATAATTGTACTTTGATTGCCATCAACAACTCAATTAAAATCATAAAAGTTTGATTTTTATATTTAATTACTTTTAATATTATTCCACTCAAATTATTTTATTTTACTGATGTCATTATCATAATTATTTTTTATCCAAATTATTTAGGATTAATTTTATGCATATTCGTTTTTTATTTTTTTTCTTATGAAGCATTAGTGATGGATATAACCCTTCGTGCATAAAACTATAAGCAAAATTTCTCATGAGAACGATTTAAACATCTTAGATTCTCCTCGAGGTTCTCAAAAGTGGCATTCACATGGAGAAAATATTGTGTTCGAAGTTCGGACGCAAGCTACATAACTCTATGGATCGTGCCTACTAGCTATGCACTTAATGGTCTGGTGTTGAACAGGTCAATCATACTTGTTAGTCATTTCCTTGGAGGTAACAAGCTACATAACTCTATGCAGCCCAAAAAGACCCCATAAGTACCTTTGAAGCACTTTAGCATACCTGTGAGTTCCTCAAAACGAGTTCATTCATTCAGGCTCGTTCACATATCCTGAGTTCTTCCTTTGAGCTTTCCTGAATTAGTTGAATCTTCCCACCAAGCTCATCGACAACTACCAGGCTACATCACCGAGCTCAACTAGCAGTTCTTCTAGGTTAAAGGAGGACTCCAACCTGTCGACAAATAAAACGCCATATTTTAACAGCATGAGAATCCACGCCAGCAGTCCTATGAACAATGAGTTTTCTAAGTCTCCATACTAGGAGTGTCAATTCGGGTCAGTGGGTTGGGTTCGGGTCCAACCCGAAATTGACTCAACCCAAATAGTTCCGACCTGAACCCAACCTGAATATTATGCAGTTAGAAAATCCTAACCTGAACCTAACTCGCCTTCAACCTGACAATCTAACCCGACCAGTATAACCCATTTAGCATAAGAAAAATAGCTATTCATTCCATATCGGATCAAATCAGGTCAAATTTGAGTCAATTTATGGTCAATTCTATGTTGATCGATTTCAAGTCAATTTAGAGTTTGAGATCATTTTTATGTCATTTTCAACTTAGCGGGTCAACCCGAATCTAACTCTAAAAGTTAAATGGGTTAGAATTTTTTAACCAATCCTGAATTTTTCGAGTCTGGTGTGAGTTGAGTTAACATTTCAGTCCATTTTTGACACCCTTACTCCGTACCATACGTCCTGCAACCTAATTTTATATCTCATTATATAGACCTCGCTGCATGTACATAAGCTCTGACATATGAATAAGAAAAAAAAGAGAAGATAGATGATCAAATCTTGAACCCTCAAAATACTCTTTCACAACCTCTCTGAGATAATGGTTCCATCTTATTTCCACTTCTTTCATAAGGTCTATTCAACTTATAGAATTCACTAATTATATTAGACTCCATGCCTCAAAAGAGCTCATTACTCCAACATTATTTTTTTGGAATGACCAGTCAACCATTTGACATTTCCTTCCTCTAATTATGCTTTGGATGTCTTGTAGTTAGAAAATTGACTAACTTAACTTCTGAGAATCAACACATACATCGCCTTTACTTACATGAATCTAAAGATATTCGACTTTCTGGACCACTATGAAACAAATAATTATCAGTTAGGTGGATAATAAATAGAATTTTAAATCAAACATATCCCTCAAAACTTATGTATTTACATTTATAACATTTAAAATTTAATTGGCACTGATTTGTCATCCCACAGTCCTATCGAGATGTCAGAAAAAATTTGCGTACATAAGACGTACGCAGCGCTGCGTACGTCAATAACCTATAAATAGGTTACATGGAGGGTTTTGGGGGATTATATCCGCGTTATAGCCCCTGTAACCTCATTGTAATCTACAAATATATGTAAACAAAAACACAGAAGTTACTAGAAGGTACATGTAAGTTAAATATCACCCAAATTTCACCTAAATTTTGACAATTAAAATGTTTTTTGTTTGTTAGAGAAAGTTTAATTACATCTATGACAATTATATTTTGACAATTAAAATGTTTTTGTTTGTTAGAGAACTTACTAGAAGGTACATGAAAGTTTAATTGATATTTAGAGAAAATTAAATATCAATTAAATTTATTTGACAACCGCTCGAATAAATGCCAAAATGCATGCAAATTCAGCTGGTAAAAGGATAATTTGATTTTGAACTTGAAATTACAAATGAAACTCCATTCACAGGAGAAGAAATCGAGGATCTCCTAGCAAATGAAGGTCAAAAGATTTTGTTTGTTAGAGAAAGTTTAATTAGCTTTAAAACAAAGTTCCTTATCCTAATGACGTTCCATTTTTTTAAACAAGATGTACAATGAAAGGCAAGGTTTGTTAGTTGATTGTGGATAGTGTATGTACAACTGTGATTGAAACTTTGAAACACCCAAACCTTAATAAGAACAATTGGATTAAACGAGGAGCTGATATTTTGGTCATGTTTTATCTAGAGTAAAATTCTCAATTATGAAACATTTTAATTGTGTAGTTTTATGTGATGTAATTGAACTGGATGTGTGTTATCATCCTAATGACACTTTTAAGCAGAGGTTTGAATTATAGTATACAGAGTAACCAAATATGTACCCAAACAATTTAATTGACTAAAGCAAAAAAAATCTAAAAATGTTCACAAATATATTTCAAGCAAACATAAATTTTCATAGTCCAACAAGTTAATCATTCATACACTAAATTATGTCTATAAATAACCGAGCAAGCTAACAATAATCGGCCGACAACCATAGAATTAAACTGTCCAAAATTAAAATAGAATTCATGCAATGAAAATTAGACATAAAATTATTTCTTCAAATTTTTTATCTTCGTTTTATTTACTCAGGCAAAGGCACTTCAAGATGTTCATCTTCCAATAATTCTTGTTGGCATGAAAGATAAAAAAATATTAGTGATAAAATGAAAAAGTACACATACTCTAAAAACTAGTTTTTAAGAGAAAATACCAAAGGAGTTTTCGAACTACACATGGAAGATCTAATCTAATTAGTTTAGCATATTAGTATCTTCACCGCCCTCGTAGAAAGTGAACTTCTATAAACATTAAGAACTCTCCCACTAACACTAAATGCAGATTCTGAAACAATTGTTGTTATTGGAATTGACAATATATCTTTAGTCATTTTGGATAAACAATGATAATTGAGAGCATTCAACTTCCACCCCCCAAAAATATCAAATTGTTCATTATTAACCAAAAATAGCTTGAATTGAATCATATGAAATAACATAATCAGTAAATGCAAGCGTACAAGCAAAATCTTGTGGATTAATTAAATCACTTGGCAAATCTGAAGATACATTGTCACTTGTAGAACTGAAGCTAGCAATATCGCTTGCATAATTATTATAGTGTTCCCACATAACATCTTCACTTGTTGAATTTTTTAGTCTAATTCAACCAATTTGTACATCTTAGCAAAGCTAAAATGTATGAACTTTTTCGAGGGCCCAAAACTGTTGCAACAGACATTAAGAGATTGCACTCACACTAATATTCAATCGAAGAGTCTCATATCAGCGCGTGTTATACTTGTATGTTGGTCTTTTCCTACTATCAATTGATCATTGCTTTGATATGGAGCCGTTTGTTGGAGATTTATGGGATGAGGAGTAAGGTGTGATGTGGCGTCAGAGTCCACCACCCAATCCTGTGACTGTTATTGTGTTTTGAGAGTTGTGGGCAAGACACGGGAAGGTGGTTTATACTATAAGTTGGCCCTGTGCCAACACTCAATAGTTGAGTGGCCAATTTTTGAGCAAATTTGACAAATAACAGCTAGTTTGGTTCTTTGTTGGTTGTTGTTGCTGGTATTTTTAGTGTTGGTGAAATTCTTGATGAATTCATTGATGAGATTGCATTCTTTGCTATGAAGAAGAACATAGAAGCCTTCCAACCCGATTGGGTTTAGCGAGGTGCGAATAGTGGTTTTGAAATCCACACCAGCGGTTTTTAACAGCATGACAAGCCACACCAGCGGTCCTATCAACAATGAGTTTTTTCATACTTTGTACTAGGAGTGTCAATTCGGGTCAGTGGGTTGGGTTCGGGTTTAACCCGAAATTGACTCAACCCAAATAGTTCCGACCTGAACCCAACCTGAATATTATATAGTTAGAAAATCCTAACCTAAACCTAACTCGCCTTCAACCTGGCAATCTAACCCGACTAGTATAACCCATTTAGCATAAAAAAATAGCTATTCATTCCATATCCGATCAAATCAGGTCAAATTTGAGTCAATTTATGGTCAATTCTAAGTTGGTCGATTTCGAGTCAATTTAGAGTTTGAGATCATTTTTATGTCATTTTCAACTTAGGGGGTGACCAAAGTAAAATATGTTTAGATTTTCATACCTCTTTTATACTGTTTTTAATGATATTGCACTTTAAAGGAAGGTATTTTTGATGTTTTGTTGCAGGAATGATGAATTATGGTCAATGGAGCAAAAAGATGCAAAAAGGAGCGAATTTGGAGCAAAAAGGACCAAAATGTGGAGAATTATACTAGGGCGCCGACGGCGCCATCGACGCCGCCGCCGACGAGCTTTTCCCGAGGCTACATGACAAAATCTTCAGAAGGCCGCCGACGGCGCCATCGAGCTCGCCGACGGCGGGATCGACGGTTATGTGTACTTGTACAATGGATAAGGCCGGATTTTGGAGGGGTGTATAAGCAACTCTTGGGAAAACTCATCCACATCTTTAAAGAGAAGATTTTGGCCGAAAATAGAAGAGTCCTGGAGGTTAGATAGGTTCTATTAGTGTGTAGAGAGCTTGCTAGAGCGTGTAACTGTGAGGAATTCTTCGAGAAATTGTAAGAGTGGAGGGAAAGTGAGAGATTTCTTCCTCCTTGCTACTTCGAAGAGGAATTCTGTGTACTGTAAAGAAAAGAAGAGATTCAGAGGAACTTCAAAGAGTGCTCTTGGGGAGAAATTTAGAGATAAGTTATTTACTTGTTATAGTTTGTATGGCTTTGATTTTACCTGGGGAGAAATTAGAGATAAGTTATTTACTTGTTGTAGTTTGTATGACTTTGATTTTATATAAAATTTCGAGTTTTGTTGTGCTTTCCCCATGAGTTCGGAGTAGTTTTCTCTGTCTTTCTCCTTGTCTCGAGATTTGTGAAATGGTGAAGCCATAAAAATGTTTAAGAAATTGTGATGAT